>VZRL01006557.1:1160192-1348206 GCA_013397895.1 Origma solitaria
TCCTACTTCTCCCTTTCTTTTCTTCTCTCTCTCTCTCATATTTACTATCAAATAAAACCCATACTATTGACTGGCATATGGTCTCGTTTGCACCTTAATTTGGGCAGAGGTATTTCTAAAGAACCTTAATAATTGGATCTTAACAGAGAGTGCATTGCATTCTCTATGCATAGATATATGCATACCCCCCAAACTTCAGCACTTTAATTTCTGGAGTTACACTGAACATGCAACTGAATCTGATAGTGACTCAATAACATTGGTTTCACTAGAACCTGCAGGTTAATTCCCTCTGTTACATTTCCTTAAATGTGCCTGTGGTAGCAAATCACAATCACAGTTTTGCTATAGGACTCAGGCTTGGGTAATTTCTGAGCCACATCCAGTTCAAGAGCCAGAGACAACCAGTCTGAATTTAAAAAATATGAACTTTCAGCTTTTCAGCACAAACACTGAGAAGAAATGAAATAATTAACAGAATTCTACATGGCATTTATTTTCTGAAGTGTGCCTTCTGAGAAAAAAAAAAAAAGGTGGATTAAAAAAATAAGATTAAATCTTTTTTCAAAAGTAAAGTATAGGTGAAGTACTACTTCAGGCCCACATGGAGATCTACAATATGATATAATATTCCAGGACATATAATTGCTATGGAGTCTGATTTGAACATTTCTATCAAGATGTACTTAGAGGGAATAAAGAAAGGCTAAGAACAGGAACTAAAAAGTGAAGTTGTAGGAAGCAGTAGATAAAATGCATTTATCAAGTCTCTTGGTTCTATCTACATCAAGTGGTAAAAAGTCTTGTATTCTTAAGAGATACCTTGACTTATCTTGGGAATAAATACAGGCTTAATAGGAGTAATGAGTGAAATTTAGCATATGAGAACCCCTCAGGATAATTTGTTGGTTTTACATGACTTCGCACTCAAGGCATTCCTCCCTGGGGACATTTCATAGAAGAAATATAATTAACCAAGAAATGTAACAGATCAAATTATTTAGAACTTAGCCACAAGAGCACATCTGTCCCTGCCTTTGCCATATTTCTAAACAATCCTAGGGTGTGTTTTCCTTATTAATACTTAATTTACTTTTTTTTTTCCTGAGAAAGGTTTAAAAAGGTTTTAATTAGCAGTTCTTTATTTAAAGAGTTACAATTAGACTTTTTATATAGCTGTTGCATCCCACTGTAAAAGAAAGGTGGAGCTGGGAAAGATTCTTTTTAATAGATTTCCCGGACAAAAATGAAGCGTAATGCGGCAATATTATATCTGAAAAACTGTTCATTGATAAAGAAGGGTAAGTGTTCCTACCAAAGGGGAACAGAAAAAGGAACGAAGAGGGAAAAAGAGAGACAGAGGAGGAAAGCGAATACCGGAGAGATGGTTACCGCTGTACCCCGAGCGCCCCGTCGGCAACACTTCGGCACATGCAGTGGGTGCGCTGCGAGCTGCGGAGTCTGCATAGCTCCCGTAGAGGGCTGGGCGCCATTTCCAAACAGCAGAAGCTGTGTGCGCCTTCCGTGGGCGACGAACAGGATGAGGAACAGGCTGCCGTGGCTACCGAGGGACTCGGGGAGCAGCTGTGGGCAGTCAGGGCCGGAGCGCGGCGGCTGCGGGCGGCTCCGGGCTGGGTGCAGGCGGCGGCGGCTCCGCCGGGCAAACAACGAGCCTGAGGTTGCCGCGGCGATGAAGCTGCTTCGGGGAAGCAGCGAAGAAGGGCAGGACAGGGGCAGACAGTACAGACAGCCAGGGGAGAAGCAGGATCGCAGGGAGGAAAATGCAAGGGGGGGAGAGGGGCAGAGCTGACCCTCCAGGGCATCCGGGGACGTGCCCCACAGCAATGGGGGCGAGTCGCCTGCAGCCCAGCAATGGAAGCTTTCTCTGTCTTGATCGACTGCTAGGCAAAGCCTCCCCGGGGACAGAGCTCCCAGCACCTATACAGCTCCTAAGTAACTTTTATCACCTCATGTATAACATATGTTGAGGCATAAATAAAAGTATTGGTTCCTCTCAATAGCTTTGCTTCTAAAAGAAGGTCCAGACTTTTCCAAATGTTTGATTGTACTGCATGTCTGACAGTAACAAATTTGCCTGGACTGGAGTTAAACAATGTAGAGAATGAAACTATCAAGCATAGTCGTTCTTTAATGTCCGGATGAGTGATAGATGGTTCGTTGCTCCACAATGAAGCATCAACATTCATTAAAATTTTTCACTTTTGACTTGGAAGTCCTTGATTCTCTTACCTCTTTCTTTCTGCACAGAAGGTGTTATAACCAGGAGAACTTGTAAAACTGCACCTCAAACTAATCTGTTATTTTAGTTTGTTCTTTCTCTGTATTTTTTGGTACTATACACTAAATTAGTATCAAATGTCATGCTAATAAATACTAACTTTCCTCTATTAAGAACGCTGACATCAGCAAGTGTCTTAGAGGTAGTCTCCACTTGCTCTAACCAGAACACACACTGAAAAAGGGGGCACAAAGACATCAGGCTGAAGGCTCATTTTTACTGAAAAGGAAACTGAACAGACTAAGATCAGCTCAGACTCTAGCTCCAAGAAGTTCTCTGCAAACTTTGATTTTTTTCTGAAAAACTTATGCATTAATTCACCATAGTGTTTCTTTACAAAATTTTTAGTTGAAGCAGTAAAAAGTGAGCTCTTGGAGATTAGGGAGCAAATCTCCTTTCATGTTTTACTCCAAATCTTGCTGTAGGCAAAAAGCAAACACACTTCATGTTAAAAATCTCCTAGAATTTCTTCTTAGTGTAACTGAAATATTAACATGCTAAACAAAGATTTATTAGTAGCCCATATCTACTTATTGCAGGGAAGTTAAAAAAAATATTAATATCTAATCCTTTTTCTGGTATTATGCTGATCCTTCTGCTGCTCCTGACTTCAGTCAGAGGAATGGCTACACTGAGTCACCTACCTCCTTAGCTCTTCACCAAGAGGCATTTGATATTGACGGTTTCTTTCTTTTCATTCTGGGATGTGTACAGTTTTATTTTACTTGCTTGTGAACTTACTCCACACCTGGCTCCACATTCACTGATCTGCAAGTCCCCCCTACATTCAAATTTCCTCTATATTTCATACGCATATATATATGTTATATTAGATTCTTGGTTTTCATCCTTTTTGTTATCCTCAGATTTGTTTTGCCTAGCTCATAGGTCTGCACTTCTCCAGCTATTGGTGGATTATTTACAGTCTCAAGATTTCCATTGTCAGGATGTGCCCTTGCTCTAATCATGTAGTACCTATACAGGTGTCCCTTATAGAAACTCCTCAGCATAGAGGGAACATTATCTTCCCACTTGTTAAGGCCCCTGCTGTCATCTGAAATTGAGCCATACTCACTCAGAGCTCAGGACTAGTGAGCAAAGATCTCTGGCTCCGTATCTCAACTGCCACTAGCTGTATACTGAGTAAAACAGTAAATTGTTCTGTGCTGTGGATCTTTACAGTAATTTCTTCAGCCATTTAGGCCATTTCTTCTTGGGTAGAATTGATGATTAATTCAATTTTTTTAAAAAACAACATTTTTTGAAATTTGTTTCTGATCTTAAAATCAATTCCAGGTTGGTTTTCCCAACAATATTTCCCATACACTATTGCATTCTCAGACTGGGACTAGGAAAATTATCACTTACATATCCCAACATATATGTGTTCAGATAGCCACTTTACTAATTGATTTGCCTTGTTGTAGAACAGAGGGGAAATCCTGTACTACAGCTGCACGTATTGAAGGTGGGGAGAATCTCCCTTGCAGGGTGTATCCATCAGGAAGTCCGCATGAACACTGTGTACTATGTGAAGATCTTCAGCTTCTTCCCTCCTTGTGTGACTTCCATTGAAACTGGAGTGATTGATGTAGATTGGACATTAATGGGTGTACTAGACCGGGAAATCCTGAAGCACATGTAATGTGTTCTAACCTGTATTTCGATACTGGTGAGCCAGTCATGGTTTGGTTTCCAGCCACATTCTTCCTCTTTTTCTTAAAAAGCTTAGTTAAAAGTCAGCTAAATGCAATGCATATGGGAATAAACCCTGAGAAAATTAAGTAGCTTCAACAGACATGTTAACTCATGTACGTTTAGAGGGACAAAGGTTTTTTCCCTCTATTTTGTTTGCTGCTCAGTAGTTGTGATCAGCATCATCACATCATGTGATCGATGTTCATGTCAAGCTACTTCTATGCATTTCACTTCGCATTATTTGAGGGGGGGTTTTTGTTTGTTTGTTGGGGGTTTTTTTGGTTTTTTTTGACTTTGAAACTTTTCACAAAACTTTATGTTGTTAACTCCTTCCCTTCTCATTGAGTGTGAATAAGTATTAATAAATCATTTGCATATGAAATTACGTGGGCTTGGTTAACTTCTGATATTTTTCATGTGACCAGATAACGTGAGCACAACATGTATCTAGGGCATTGTGAAATCCTTGGGTAACTCAAGGAAAGCAGAGCAACTGACCTTTGAATGTAAAGAGAAGCTTGTACTAACAAGTCCTAGAAATGTGATTAAAAGAAAAAAATTGTAATTTTTTTTCCTCACATTGCTTTAGAAGATGTTTCTTTCAGAACCTTTGGCATTTTTTGCTACAACACCATTTAGTCATTGCAAGGTAAAATGGTTCATAGGTAACAATAATCATACTCGGGCAGTGTTGTAAAACAAGTGGATAATTATCTTGACAGAATAAAGTCTGACACTTACTGAGCATCCGCCTCCAGGGCATGCAGTCTGAATCAAAATATTTCACAGATCTGGGCTTTGAGACATTAAATAAATTGAGCATTTTTATAAGTTCCTCAGAGTGGCTTAATTCTGCACTGTATTTTTTTCAGCAACCTTGCTCAAAGGTGCAATTGCTATTGTGGCAGCCATCTACCATTGTGAACGATCCCTTACGTTTGTGTGGGATCACACCAGTGCCTAAAATTATCTGTGTGTTTAAATGCATATTTCGTTTGGGCCTGTGTAAATAAAATCATACAGTTTGCAATGTCATGATTTAAAGAAGATTCAGTCCTAAGAAATAACAGAAAGAAAGTAGGAAAACTAAGGCCTGTGATAACTGAGTGCTTCGGAAAAAAAAAAAAACAAAAAAAAAAAAGAAAAGAAAAGAATCTATGAAGAAGAATGTTATAAAATTGGAAATAAGTTGACAGTTGAAATAAGTGTTGTGGTAACATCATAACATAATTCCAGAAATTAGTGACAAGGTGCTAATAGCTGGGGTATGATGGAGCCAATCTTTTGGGCAATTAACTCTCATGACAAAATCTTTTAAGTAGAAGAGTAGGTATATTCCTTACAATTCTTAACAGAAATGTAGGAAGTATGTGACACCAAATATTTCTTGGGGCAACTCTGTCATCATAGGAAAAGGACAGGGTACTCACAAACTGTTACTAGTTTTCCAGTGTTATAGACAGAACAAAATTTTGCTGCCCCAATAAGCAGAATCTGGGGCTAAGACTGTTATTCAGAAAAGAATGAGCTGGAATGGATCACTATGAAAATAAATTAGGAAAATACAGGAAAAAATACCTCTAATAAAATCCATATACTCATTCCCTTTTCTAAATGCAAAGGCAGTGGTTGAACAGGGTTTCCAGGGCACTGGAATAGGCAGAAATCTTAACAGCTGCATGGTGCTTCTGCAGCTTCCATTCATCCACTGCCCTAGGCAATAATCTGTTTTGCCTATGCTCAGATGTAGATGTGAATTTTCTAACAATTCTTTCTCAAACTAACATTAAAATCAATGGATTTACAGCGATCTATATTATATTAGAATCTATGTCCCTGCATATGTTGTTATTCTTGAAATGGAAAATGACAGCTGAAAATGCTGTTATGCTGACTCCAGTAATGTATATGCTAGTGTATGAAACTGTGCTTACATTCATACATATTAACATATGTCTCTAATTCCATGTTTGAATATGTTCTTGTGCTCAGAATGCTGTAAGGAGTCACAGGGTAAATTTTAGCAAGATCTTTGTGTACCCAAAGCATTTGGGCAAATTTAAACAGTTATACATATTTTGATACATACATTTTGTAAGCACAAGTGTTTAGGGAACATTAGTCACACAAACTTGTTTTTAAAGAGCTTATACATCACTTTGGAAGCATAAGTACAATGTTATATACAGAATAATTCATCAATGTAAAATTAATGTACTTATGCTGCTACATGTCAAAATCCAGTATTTCCTTTGGAGGATATATAGTAAATTTCTTCACCCTTTAAGTAACTATGGAAAACACGGTAAATACTAGGATCACCTTATTCTTTTATCAAAGGCAAAAAAGCAAAGCTGACATTTTTTTAGAATCAGTTTTGCAAGTTCAGGGCACTTTTTTGTGTTCACTGAATGTAAATAACATGAAAAATACTTAGTAATTTTTGTCTAGTTTTCTGTTACAGTCTCTGTGACTTGCAGAAATATGTACTTTAGTATTCATCCACATATATTTTTGAAAGAGCTGTAGAACACTATCAAACAATGTGTAAGATGCTGTCCAAGATATAAATAAAATTTTCATCTTGTTTACTTCTTTTTAAGGTGAAAATGTCAAAACATTGACTTTTTTTATAACTCATGATGTGAAAATCTCTCTCCCTTTCTAAGACACTTAGTGGAATTTGAACAAACTTAACCTTTATGATCCTATAAAGTGCTGAATCACTAAAACAGTTAAAGAATAATTATTTTTTCACCAAAAGTCAGAAAGCAGATTTTACAAGGAGCAAGTCACCCTAGAAACTCTGGCACAAAGCAGTCAAGGTCAGTTAGAATTACTCTTACAGCTAGATACGTTGCTATTTTAGAATGGTGTCAGCAGCTCTGTCGCTCAGGTTCTTCCTTAATTTCTAGCAGAAGGTGCTATTCTCAAGGGTTATTAGTAATGTGACCATTTGAAATGGCATCAAAGACTTGGCATACAGGTTGTCATTACAGACACTTATTTTTTGTTACATGAAAAAGCTCAAATTAAAAAGATTTTTCTCTTCAGTTCCATGGTAAGGTGAAGAAACAGACAATTTCTGTTACTTTTTCAAAGTGCTAAAAAACAAATATCTTTCTCTTTCATTGTCGGAGAACAGTGGGAATTTTTTTGCAACCTCTTGAAAGCATGCACCCTTCATCATACTCAGAAGCACTTGGAAATCTTATAATCATTCAATTAAATTAATTTATTGGTTGGATGAGAATTTTAAATACCTCTGGAAGTTATCTGATTCCATAATCACTCATACAGATATTTTTGGTTTCTTTTCTTATTAAAAATAACTAAATATATTTTAGCAGTCATGACAAGAAAGATAATCCAGAAATGGTGGATATGTAATATAAATAGCATACATAAATATATAACACAGGTTCAGATTTGAATGACAGCAATTAAATATACAAGCTTTTGAAGCTTACAAAAGTAGTTTTTGACTTAATAAGAGAAACCTAATAAAAGCCTAATGAAAAGAACATAATAAAAGTCATGAAATTGTTGTGTAAACTGTTCTGTCTCACTTTATCATTCTATATATTGAACTAAAATATATCTAAATTAATATTAAAGAATTAGGTAAAACCTAATTTAGGATCTTGGGTTATTTTGGAGCAAATATCTCTGCTTTCTCAGCATTGAGTAATATATATATATGTACAGTATTTTGTGGAAAGCAACAGTGCAAACTGATAAGAATGCCAAGCATTTATCAGGCAGAAAGATATTAAAATAATAATGCCTCCTATCCTCATTTTCAAGCAGCAACAGAATCTCACACCCACTTTATGGTTTTCCTGACTTTACAGCCCTGCTTTCCTGTTATTGTGACATCAGGACTGGGTCCTAAAGAACCATTTAAATATCTTAGGAAGAAGTTCAATACCCTAAAATTGATAGCCTTTCCTTTGCTTTTTTTCAGATGCTTATAAGCCATGTGCTGGTTTTAAATGTTTAAATGTTAAATAGCTAATTTATACCTAAATATGTGATGAAAGATCATTTTAATTTAGAACTATAGCTTGCCCAAGACTTTAAATGGCTTCTCTAACACAAACATCATTTCAGCTTATACACATTCTACTTTTTATCTTTACAGGATTTACCTTAACCTTGTGGAAAATTAGTGAGTTGCTCATTACATCTCTGCATATAATGTACATATATAATCATAGGTTCACACACCTACACACATACTCATACAGAGCCTACAGAGAAGACTTTTAAAATAGATACTTCAATGAAAAAAGTGATGAAGTAGACTAAAAATGGAAAGAATCATAAAATCATATAAAAAAGAAGGTTGAAAGGGACCTCCAAAGGTCACCTAGTCACACATCCTGCTCAAAGCAGGAGCAACTTCAATATTAGCCCAGACCTTATCTAGGTGAGTTTTAAACATCTTCAAAGACAAAAATTCTGTAAGCTTTTGAAGTAAGCTGTCCCAGTGCTTAACCTCTCACTGGGAAGAATGTCTGTATCCAGTAGGAATTTGCCTTTTTGCAACCACAGGGTTTTTGTCTCTTGTGCTTTTGCTGTGCGTGTATGACAAGTGTCTGACTCTGTCAGGTCTACAGCACCTCTTCAGGTTGCTGTAAGATACTGTGAGCTCTCTACCCCAGCCCTCTCTCTCCTCGGACTGGGCAACTCCTGCTCTCTCAGCCTCTCTTCACACATCTTGTGCTTCAGACCCCTGAGCACCTTCATATCCCTTGGCTGGACTCTCTCCCGTGCACTGACATTTTCTCTGTACCTAGGAGCCCAAAACTGGGTGCAGTATTCCAGGCAATTTCACAAGAGTCAAATAGAGCAGAATAATAATTTCCTTGACCTGTTGGCTATACTCTTGCTGAAACAGCCCTGTTAGTCTTTTTGCTGCCAGAGTACACTGCTGGCTCATGGCCAGCTTATTCTACCTGAGGACTTCCAGATTCTTTTCTACAAAAAAAAAATTCTGTCCAGTCAGTTCTGAGCCTATACCAAGTCATGAGGTTATTTCGTCTCAGTAAGGACTTTTCATTTTTTCTGATGCAGAACTTAATAGTGTGTCTGTTGGACTCTTTCTACCATTTCCTGAGGTCTGCCTGAAAGGCAACCTGGCCCCCAACATACCATCATCTCCCCTTGAATTAGTTTCACCCACAAAATTGCAGCTGGTGCGTTCCATCCCTTTACCCAGGTCACTGATGAAGATTCTGTTCCTAACACACACAAGAAGAATGATAGCTGGAACACAAGAAATTGCTGGAAAAAGTAATTTTTATTTTCTTCTTAATTTTATTTGCAAAATTGTGAATATCCAGTTTCATAGTTATGGGGGGAAAAAAACCCTAATGTTAACTTCTCTCTTTTTAGAAGATTCTTAGAATAAGACAGTTCAATTGTAATAATTTGAAATTATCACTGAGGCAGAAGATTAACAGTAGTTTGTTTAAGCAAAGTTCTTTCAGAATGCCTGAATATTGCTATGTCTTCAGGTTTTGAGGACAGAAAAAAAATAAACCACTCTTACAAAGAATGAAGGCTGAATAACAAGCAAATTATTTAAAAGCCAACTTAGCATATTTCATCATGGAACTTTTATTTGCATTTTAATTCATTCTGTTTCTCTACTGCATATACAATAATTTATCTTCATCTGAAAGCTGAATAATTTCCTTGAATTAGGATATCTAGCAGTTCTGATGATAAACGCACAGAACAAAAAAGAAGCAATGAACACAATGCTCTGTCTGCCAAATCTGTTTATTTCTCTATAATTCTTATAAACTGAATTAAAAAGATATTTTTTCAAACATTTTGAGAAAATTTAATTTCTCAAAATCATAGTTTGCTTTGTTTTGCTGTTTACTGTGGCTAGTGACTTATGCTTGAAGCAAAAATCTTTTCTTGTCAGGGTTCAGCCTTAATGTTTTTGATTTTCTTCATAAATGCTAACAGTCAACATAAAGAATAGGAACCTCATATGTTGAATAAATATACCTCTTAGAGGAACCACTCACATCGCCTTTTTCTTCCACATGTAGTACATATACATTTCTGTATCTTCTTCTTCTCTTATTTTACTGTGTCATCTTGCTTTTTCTTCAGTGTCAGCTCTGCTCTGTCCTACTGATCTTTCTCTATTTATCTAGTAAGACTTGCTTAGTCTTCTTAATAGGATCTCTATACCCTTTATCTTCACCTTTTCTCCCACTGGGAAGCTTCAATTCTATTTTGTCTTCTCAGAGGAGTTCAGTCACCCTCGAGCCTGTCTGTTCATCTCTGCAACTCGTTGAAGACTTTGTGGTATTAATGTGGGAAAGGACAGGTACCCTCAGCTTCATTTAGCTTTACAATAAATAATTAATAGGTAGTCTTCTGCCTTTCTCCAGGATTTTTTTCTTTTTTCTTCCACTCTAGGTAGAGAATTTCCTAATTCTAAATGCATATTTTTCATTGAACCAATAATATTAGAGGACTGCAGTCTGATGACAGTAGTAGACAATGTTATGGCAAGGGTGGCAAAGGTATTTTTTCTTTATGGTGTAAATTGTGTCCTATTTCTGAGATACGATGCCCCTATCACATTATGGCAGATAAATATTATGAATTTTTTCTACAGGTTTGCTGTAGTTTTCTTGATGTATTTTACAAAGACATAGTGGGATAAAAGACATTCTTTTTAAAAGAATAGCTTCTTTAGATTAGCTATCGCTTCACTTACAGTACTTGCTTTGTGATTTAATATATGATACGAAAAATCAATTTCCAGTGAAAATACAGAAGATTGAGTGGTTGTATCCCAATTTAGGAAATTTCAGAAGTCTCTCAGGATGATTAAAACAAAAATATGGGATTAAATATGTGAGGTAGGAAATTACAGTTTTCACTTAAATTCTAATTTAGTTTTTGTGGAGAGCTAATAGGAGGGCTTCTTCCCTAAATTTATCCATTTTAAATTGAGAGTATGGTCATTTATGTTACTTATCTGCTCTCCTATAAATCTTTCTATAGTTAAGTGTAGGTGCAGAGGCACGCAAAGCATTTTTTCTATTGTGTTGAAAATGGGAATCAAAAAAGGTGGGCTTTTATTTTAGCTCTGTGATGAATCCAGAAGTCCTACTTCTTTACAAACCGGTTTTAAACACAGTGAGTGTTCCTCTGATGAACCAAATTGTAGGAGTTCATAAATATCTATCTTAGATTTAAAACAGATTAATTTTGTACTATATGGGTCTCTATAAGAGTGTTATTTTCTTGAGTGTTTTTAATATCCCTGTGTGAATCAACACACACAGGTGACTGAGGATGACCAAAAAAACCACAGCTGAAATTTAAAGAGTAGATTTATTTAATTACCTTGCTGGTTGGAGGATCCCAAAACAACACTGGGCTACGGAAGCACCCAAAATGATGATGCAGGCACCGTCAGGCTCAGTTCAATCCTAGCAGGTAGCAGAGCTGCTGTGGCATCCATTTATAAAAGGCCCACACGTGTAGTTTACCATCATACTGTGATCTCCCGTGTGCTTTTTATATCTTTGCTTTGATGCCTCTCCCAACAGGGAGCTCAAAAACGCCTAGGAGAGGGCCTCCAAGTCTCTGTAAACACCTGTTATCTCTACACAGAAATTCTACTTCTCTAAACAGACAGAGGATAAGCAGCAGCAAGCATAATATATGGTTTCCTGTGCTGGTATTCTCCAGGCCTTGACATTCTCAGCTGCAAGGTCACTTGAGTGACTCTACCCCTCCTCACCATTCTTCCACATTTAACCATTTCCTCCCAACAATCCCCTTTCTCAATAAAAATGTCTTAAACGTTGATAACAATGAGTCAAAACGTGTGGGACCACCTTCTTTTAAAGAAAAGATACAAGAAGAATTCACTAAACAGAGTGGCAAAATACAGTGAGCAGTGCCAATTTGCAGGAGAAAAATCAAATAAATAAAATTAATTTTGACCACTGCGGTATTGTATGGATTTCAAAAGTATCAGAAACCATTAGGAATTAAATCTCTGAAGCAGAAGAAGTGGGTATCAGTGGTTGAGAAGTTTTGAGGTCTAGAACAAGTCCATTAGAGGCAGTAGGTAACTTTGGTGAAATCAGAATGTACACAAACAAGACATTTTGTGTTAAATCATAAAGTAAATCATAAAGTTTGTAACATTTTTATTTTGTAGATTTACAACAAATTTAGTCACATTTAATCCATCTGAAAGTGTCTTAGTAGACTTTATGTTTACCTCTCTAGAAATGTGGGTGGAATTTCATTCTGTTCTTACGGAGGGAAAGATTTTAGAAAAAAATAATGTATGAAGTTATCTACATTTCAGCTGATTATCTAGAATCTGTTTATAGTAAGTAAAGTAAGGTGAAATCCATTTCCTTTTAAAATAGATTATCTTGTGGGTTAACCTTGGTAGGCAGCTAAGAGCCACACATCCACTTACTCCTCCACAGCAGGATGGTGGAACAAGTCAGAAGAGTAAAAGTGAGAAAACTTGTAGGTTGAGATAAAGACAGGTTAGTAGGGAAAACAAAATTCATGTGCACAGGAAATCAAAATAAGGAATTAATTCAGCACTTCCCATCAGCAGGCAGGTGTTCAGCCATCTCCAGGAAGTGCAATGATTACTTGGGAAGACAAATGACATCACTGTAAACATCCCTCTCCTTCCTTCTTTGTACTCCTCCTTTCTTGACCCAGCTTTGTACACTAACCATTACGAGGATATCCCATTTTGCAGTCAGCTCTCCTGCCCAGATATACTCCCAACTTCTTGTGCACTCCCAGACTCCTCACTGGTGCAGTGGGGTGAGAAGTAGTGTAAGCACTGCTCAGCAATCATGAAAACATCTCTGTGTTATCAACACTCTTTTCAGCACAAATCCAAAACATTACCCCTCCTTAGCCTCTGTGAAGAGGACTAAATCTATCCCAGCCAAAACTCAATTCAGTCACCACAATGGAGTTCCCAGAGATTCCCTCAGATGTAGACATATACTTTATAGGTACATAAAGTTAAATGACATTAAGTCCACCCATCATGTCTAGTCATCAAACTCTCTCATTAACCAGTGGAGACAAGTAATTACATCCAAAATCAAATCAATCTCATTCTAAAATAGGTGTCTAAGGTAGGATAAATTATACTCCGGTGGTGTAAATTATTTGCTTCATATTATTTGCTCAAATTTCATTTAAACCAGGGGATGAAAACTGACTTACAAATTAATTAAAAAAACCCCAATAAAACCAAAACAACCACTCCCATAAAAAATTTTCTTAAAAAAACCCACAAAAACCCCCCAAACCCTGCAAAATATATGAAAAATATATTTTTCTTTATAAAAATTTTTCAGCAGTAGGAATTTTTAAAAAATCTCATATTTTACAGTGTCACATGAAAAGAGGATATTTCCTCAAATTTGTGTTTGATTAAGCTGTCAGCACCCCAGGAAAGCCAAGACACTTATGCCTGACCAATCTGTCATCATCCGCTTATGGGAACTCTTCACTGAGCAGTCCTGCTGGATTGGAGGACTGTTGGATGGAATTGTTCCTGGTCACACACCAAGAGTGAGATGCCCCCCCGGATCTTCACACTTTTATCCTAACCTGTAACCCACTGCCAGTGACTGCCAGCACCTGTGAAGGTCTCACACTAACAGATTACAGAGCAACAACATTTTTGTTAATAAAATTGTTACAGGTTAAGGTTTGAGGACTGCCGGTGACACTACAGTATCTGGCTGGTGCTACAGCCTGCTACTGAGGCTCTTGCTCATAGATGCCTTGGGGAGGATTTGTGTAAAATAACACTGAATGATCAGTGTTTATACATATATATGTGTGTATATGGCAAGTTTATATTAGAACAATTTGGTTGCAATGGAAATGAGGCATGTAGCCATTTTGGTTATAGAATAGAATATAAAATATATATATCTATAGAAATATAACAATATAAAAGTATAAAAACATCACTTAAGAAAATCTATACAGAAAAGGAAGAAAAAGGAAAGGATAGGTAGCAGAGGGGAAAGATACCACCATCCATGCATCCAGAGACAAGACTTGATTGTTGAAATGTAGAACCCCATTGGTCAAAGTAATAAGCACAGTCTTGGTACATCAGTGGTGGGAGAAAGTTCAAAAGGTTAATATAGGCTCAGGTTCTGGTGGGACCACTCAGGCCCCTCCCCTGATGGGGAATTTTGCACCTGAGCCTTATCAGGGGAGGACATTGCCATGATAAAAAGCATTATCTCGCCTTACAGGATCTGCTTATCTGCCTCTTCCCTTTTCTGGCTCATGCCCAACTTGTCGCTCAACAAAGGTCAGTTTGTTATGCTCATCCTTCACAGTGGGTGCACACCCCCCTTGCACCTGGGCTGTTCTTGGGCAGACCAGAGGGTTTGTCACCACATACTCAAACCTCTCCTCCTCCTTCTCAGCTGGGGGCTGCAAACCTGGCCTCAGCAAAGCCCCTGTGGCTTTTGTAAATGGCTGATTGTTTGAGTCATTAACCCTTAACATTTGAGTCTCTCACAACTGGAAGAACGTATTCAAAGCAATATACTAACAAGCTGCAATATAAGCTTTGTCTCCCTGAGATTGTGTAGGATATCAGCCACATTGACTGCAATCTCTCTTTTTTGCAAGGTAGTTTACCCACAGACTTCTCCCACACAAAGCTACAAAAGTGCTCTGAAATAGGGGCAAAATTGTCACCATTGAATGTTATTTGCACTGTAAGGGGGATTTGCATTTTTCTAGAATCTGTAATTTGGACTTTTCAGGGAAAGTTTTGGGCTAGTTTCATTTGCTTTTAATAATGCCTTATTTATTTAATTAGTTATTTCTCTATTTTAACTAAAATAAAGAATTTTCCATTTTTTAATTTTAAAGTTTCCTCTGTGATCATGTGCCTCAAAATTTCTGGGCATCTTTTTCCTAATTTCAAAGATGGATTTCCAAAAAATATAAATTTTTTAAAGGTGTTTTGAGTGTTCACTTGAATTGAAGTGATTGGAAGTGCTATTTATTAAAAACTGGAATTTGACTCATTGAGTTTAAATTAAGTTTAAATTTCAGGAAATTATTTCCCAAGAAGTTTTAAAAATATTTCAAAAAAACCTCACAATGACTGAAAATCAAGAGAATTTAGATCTCTTCCTTTCTATGTTCCCTTTGATTAGTGTTGCAATCTTCTGTTTGGCTGTTGAGCAAACTGCTCAATGTTCAATCATAAGAGTGGAAAAGGACACCATAGCATAAGAAGAGACATCAGGGTTGGTTCAAAGGTGTGTCTAACTTAGAGCCCTGTCTCCAAAACTGGATGACCACATAAAAAATAGGAACATAATAGAAACACACTATTAGGAGAAGGTAAACCCTTGGGGGTGCTTCTCAGAAAGTTTCCCAGCCACCAACAGCCTGCATCTGAGGAATTTACGAACAAAGTTTTCTGAGTTTTTAGTATCTCTTGATGATTTTCCTTTGCTCAGAGTTGTCCATTATCCCTTGAATATCCATCAAGCTTTTTTAATTATCAGGATGCTGTGGCAAGAATTTATACAACTGGAGTTTTCATTTTATAAAAAGATTCATCCTTATGTTTATTCTGTATCTACCATCTGCTAGTTTCTTTCCTTTGTATTTTGGGAGAGACAGTAAACAACTGTCTTCCTCATGCCATTCACAGTTTCAAAGATCTCCATTTTTGTTTATTCCATCACTCATTTATCTTATTTAATTTTTGCTAAAATCCCTGGTCTTACTTGCTCCTCTATGCATTTTTCCAGATCTTATATGTATTTTTCAGCTATTAGAAAGAGGGGAAGGAGACTATATCTGCTCTCAGAAATCAGAACACAGATTACCACAAATATGTGTAGTGGCATAGCTTTGTTCTTCAAATCCTTTCAATATAATTTCTATTATTCCACTTGGTATTCTTGACTGCTTCTGAGCATGGATCCTTCTTCAGATTTTTCATCCCAGGATCGAGCATTTTCATTGGTGTTGAAGATAAAAGTATGTGTTCCAACACATAAAGTTTAGGACTGAGCCTTGAATTCTGATGTTTCAATGCCACTTTCTGAATTAAGTCACTAGAGAATCTGAAGAATTTCAGCTTGAGAGCTAAGGTAAATGCTTTTTCATTTTAAAACCCTTTCTTAAGTGACAATAGAAGTCAATGCAATAGTATAATTGCATATCATAATTTCAGGGAATTTAGAGGTTTTTGCTAATTGGAATGTAGTTATTGTAGCTTACAAGGTTTGAGAAGTTTGTTTTCCCAAGGTACCTTCTTTTAATTTACCAAGATTTTACTTTTTAATAGGAAGAAAATAAAGATCTATAGGGACAAGAAGTTAAATAATGTAAAAAATATATTTTACAGGCAAATAATATTTTAAGCAATAATTTTGTGTGTATCAAATAATAAACATTATTGATCTATATTTTATTATGAATACTGCAAATTTAATGCTGAATGTGTTCAGCTTGCAATGAAAGTAATTACAGATCATAATGAAATTAACTAATCAAGAAAATACTCAGTGGAGTTTCCCAGTTTTTAGTAATGTCAACATTTTATTGCCGAAATAGCCAGCCTCATTGTAAAACCTAAGTCACATATCATTTTAAAGCTATAACAAAAGAAATGCGTAGCAGAGCTAGACTCCTTCCCTTATTTATCTCCAGAATCATCCCTTTTCTGTCTGGGTTTTCTGATGGGTGGATGCAGCAATAGGTTTATTGATTTACATTTCTATTTGAGAGTTCTCTGTATACCTGAAAAAAAAAATCATTAACAAAAATGCTTTTTGTATCATTTTTATAAAATTTACTCATCAGGAGAGAAGCACAGGAGACTGTTTTATGAAAAGCATGAGCAACCTATTTAAACAAAGTGGTCGTTAGTTAGAATCCTGCAGTGGATGTGTACTGCTGTTGAATGATGATTAAAATGTGCCTTTTAAATGACTATACACTAATACCTTTGCATTCAAAGTTCTAAATATTATTTTGTCACAACTGTGATCTTTATCTGACATGAATTTTGTTGTTAACACTCTTTTAATATCAATGTTTATTTTCTTCCCAAAAATGTGATGTGGCATTTAGAACAAATTCTCATACTTATCAATATCCTAATACCAAATATTTAATCTAAAATGATGCTTGCAATACTGAAATACACTACCTCTTTCTGGTACAGTGCCTGTAGAAATACTTGGATTCTGTTATTAAACAGAGTTCTAACATTGCAGAAAGGAAGTTATTTGATTGTATGCAAAATTGTGCAATCATTATTAGAGACATCAAAAAAGCCCAAATTTTTGCAAGCAGAAATCTCATACTTTCAGCTTGTTAAAGGTGTATAACAGAAATAATTCACTTTTGTTCGTAATTCACATCAGTCAAGCCCCTGCTCAAAAATCCAGAGACCTTTAAGAATTTAATTTCCAATTCGTGATACACATGTGCAGTCTTTTAGAATCCTCTACAGAGAAAATTAACTTGATGAAAGTACAAGTTTAAGGGGTTTTGTCCATTTTTGTCCAATTACACTTTACAGGTTTTTCGCATTTAATACAACACACCAATGTTACCCTTCACCGAGGCAACCCAAGTCTTGTTCTTAGAATTATCATGTATTTTCTGTGTGACTCTTAAAAAACCAAAAGAACTGTGGACCATATCTTCTCCATTTCTAAAATAAGACAACTTCCTAAAAAGAATATTAGTCAATAGTAATCAAAGTTTTAAGAGCCTCTGATGAAAGAACTAAGCAATAGCAAAGAGCAACTATTTCAGTTATTGCTCAGTCCTAATTTAAAAAAAAAAAAAACGCCGCTTTCGAGTCAGTCTGAAAACTTGATGAATTTGTAAATAAGATTTATTTTATACGCTAGTAAAAAACTGCATCCAATCTAAATATTTTTCTTACTTAGAAAATGTATGTGACGGTTTCGCAGTATGAATTCTGTCGCTTTCATTATTTTAAAATTATGTGATCTATCAGTAGACAGGCTATCTTGCATAGTTCACCCTTTACTACACTTGTTTTGATTGCTTTGATATTACTTGTAATTAGGAGTGCAATGCTGAATTATAAAAATATTAAGCAAACATAAAAGCTACTGACTGGAACATTTTATGATGGAGAAAGCAACTCTGAGCTTTCAGAAAACTGTCTTAAGTCTGTCTAGGATAATGCCAAGTGATGAAGTACTCAGTTAATGAAATGTCAAATTAAGGATACCTATTACATGATTTATATAAGCTTCTGTACATTGAAAGTGTTTTTGGGGTTGGTTTTTTTTGCTATTCACTTGAAACTGACTGCAATTAGCTCAAAACAGCTGATGATACTGCAAAGTGCTTGAATGTGGAAGTAAACATCTTTAGATTTCTAATTGAGTAATTATGTCATGGGGATCTAAATATCACAGAACTGTTGAGGTTGGAAGGGACTTCTAGAGGTCATCTCATCCAAACTCCCTGCTCAGACAGGGTTACCTAAACCCAGTTGCTGATGACCATGTCCAGAAGGCTTGTGCTAAGAATGGACACTCCACAACCTCTCTGGGCCACCAGTACCTGGTCACCCTGACCATAAAAAAAGGCATTACTTGATGATCAGATGGAACCTCCCATATTTCACTTATTGCCCCATTGCCTCCAGTCCTGTCATCACCACTGAAAGGCCTAGCAACATCCCCTTTTCATCCTACCTTGTATTTGTAGACATCGATAAGATCCCCCAACCTTTCTCCCAACTGGAGAGAAACACAAGGAGACATTCCAAGGATTTCTGGAAAAATCCTTGGAAAAGGAAAAACTAGTGTAAGCTACCTTTTTCTGAGGCTACATCCTTTTACCCCAATATATGAACTTCAGGGTGGCTTTATCATAGCTGAGTCTGTCATTTCCAAGGTCAGTACTAACATATCACTGTAATTGTCACTACGTTATTTTCTATATGTGGTGTCAGAAAAAAATAACATTCCCTTTAATTACAGGATGCGAAATGGCATTTTCATCCCCCTTTGCTCTCTTTTCCCTCTCTTATTCCCTCCTTCTCTCCTCCTTGACCCTGAAGCTAGGCCATACTTCTCAGCCGTGTCCTCATATTCCAGATATGTAGCAAGGCCTCCCTCTACAAGATGTGCTCAGCTTTGAGAAACTGCAGCACATATCCTCACCAGGGATCAGAAGTTAAAGGATGTTCCAAAGGGCATTGAGTTGAGAGAACAAGCATGTGCTGTGAAGTACGAAAATGATTCATTATTGCCATTGAAGATCATCAGAAAAACAGCAAATAAATAATGTACTGGTGCCAAAAATAAGATAAATTCAATAGCTTCACCTCAAGATGTAAGGGCATGGCTGAAGGCACTTTAATTGCCTAGTGTAGATAAAACCTGTGAGGTCAATGCAAGCAAGGCATTGAAAATGCACCGGGAAGCAGAAAATGTGAGCAACCTTATACAGAAGGGACTGAAGTCATCACTGCTGGGAAGGGAAAAGGATGAGAAATAAAAGATGACTAAACAAGGCAATATGTAATTTAATCTATGTGTAACACTTTATTTATATTCTTTTTACCTTATATAATTTATCGGGAAGCAGACAAGATATCCAATGGGAAATCAGGCAGAAGAGAACAACCCATCCAGTGGGAAATTAGGCAGATAGTTCTAGTCATTTAATAGACATCAAGGGTGTGAAACAATGCCAGTCAAGGCAGTTGGTTGTGTCATGCACCGATAGCCAAGCTCATGGATTTGTGTGGCTACCAGGACTGTGACATAGTAATTGTGTGCATATGAGCCCTGGTAGAACAATCCACAAGTGTGTTAAATAATGGTAATGGCCCAATATGAGCAGTGCCCATCTAGGAAGATGGCAGTGTAAGTTTAGCATGCCCCAGACACAAAGTATGGGAATGAAGTAGAGTGGTGGAAGATAACACTCTGATACTTTGCTGAAGCCATAGAACAATGGAATCCATTAGCAGTCATGAGCAAAATGTATGAGACTTTCTTGGACAAGTTGGAGCTGTGCAGAATCATATACCCAAAGATAAAATTCTTTCCTTTCTGGAAAGTGACAGAGAAGTTGCTGAATGAATTGCAGCAGCAGTGCACAACCGCATATCAAGGCAAACTTCACGCTAAAACGACTCACTGCACTACGACTAACAGAGTATATAGAAAGAAGATCGCTCCCTGTAAGTACATCTCCCACTGTATTGCATCTTTGTCAGATGGCTGCCATCAGCTTCTGGACTGTGACATTCAGCATTACATCCTATCTTAATGCTGTCCATAACTACTATAGTGTTAGTCTTTCCATGATTTTAACCCTATTGTGGTGCATTGGTAACAGCATAAAGAGTAGGAAGCATGCATTACATTCAAAGTGATCTCTGAACTCTGAAGTGGCCTAGATCAACTGCCCTGGATGACAGACCAGGTGACAAAACTTAGAGCTGAGAGAAAACAGTGTCTTTGGCCAGTGTCCTGGACAACAGTGACCCCCTTGGGGAAATCAAGTAGTGGATTGGTACACAATGTCATGGATGCCTTAATCTTTGTAATGCTAAGGACCCTTCTATTTGCAATTCAGTGGTTTGTTTTTCACTTACATCTGCGTAACCCTTGACCTGAGATGTTGTGGTAGTATTTTTCTGAAACTTTTGTGGCAGTACTTTTCCCTTTTTTCTTCCATGCATACTTATGAGCAGTTATCTGGTATAAAACGAGTTGAGTCTATCAAGCCTTCTCTCAATGAGCTGATCAATCTGCTGATTTTTAAAAGATGCCAGTATTTTTTATGTCTACTAAAATACTTTGAAAGATAAAACAAAACCATGTGAATATTTTTTAAAATGGAACAGATATTCTATTTTGTTTATTTTGTTGTGTTCTACCTTGATTTTCTTCTTTTTCCTATTTCTTTTCTTTGCCTTTATCTTTTAGAATTTCCCTCAATCACCTTTAAAATAAGCACGTGTCCTGTTTCCAAAAAGTTGTTTTCTGCATTAGGGGACCATTTTGGATGTGTCTTCTTTTATCCCCCTAATCATAAGCTAACGCATAATGGGAGACATCAAAGTGTCAAATGTGTGTGTTCCTGTTCAACACAAGAAACCTCCTTGGAATTATTTATGTATTTGCTTATCTCAGAAACATGGTTATGCTTATGGTTATCTGATTGCAGTTTCAAAGAAATGGGACTTTTGCTCCCTTGCACCTGTTCTTCCAGAAGACTGAAGTCAAATTTAAACACTGGCATGAAACACTTGCTTGGGAATATGTGATTTTGCGTTTTGATGACTGCTCGAGTTTAGACAAGAAAATAATGTCCTACTCTAGAAATTATTACACATAATTATAATTTTGCCATTTATATATTAAAGAGTTTCAAAGCCTTTGTAATTGGGATACAAAGCAGGTCTGTTCCTTTTTGGTCCAGACCAGGATAGAAAACTGAGAATTAAATAGTTGTAAAACAGCATTTGCTGCCTAAGTATAGTATTCCTACAAGCTGCCATATCATTAAAGGTTTTTGTACTGTTTTCATGACACGATAGATGTCATTCCTGTTTCAAGAATAAAAATGTTTATGGAAGACATATTCCCATAGTCTTTATTTTATGAAATTGTTTTGGAACTTCAATTTATGCACATGCAGTATACATACTTATTGATTTAATTCTAGAAAATCCATACACATTTTCTGGGCTAGTGTTTTCAACATGTTATATTTCAACCATTAGAAACAAGTCAAATTTGGGTTTTACTCGTTCTCAGTTCATAAAGCATCAACATAATGTTAACTGAATACTGTATCTTAGAATGTTAATGAAACTATTTCTGACCACATACTAATTTGCAGAAGAATGAGTGTTCTCTCCCTGAAATTAATACATAAACAGGTAATGAAGAATTTCAAAATCATATTTTCCTCCATAAGTATGCATTCAAGTAACTTAATGAAGTGAATATTTGACTAATAGCATTGTAGAATTAAAAAAATAGAAATATACAAAAAAACTTCCTTAGTGTGCACAGTTGTTTTTTAAACTCATCTGAAAAGCTTACAGGCATTTAATATTATAGCTGAATTTCTCAGCTGTCTTCAGATACTGTGTGGGTGGACTGAAAGGAAAAAAAAAAGGTGATTAGCTGCTTTATTTTTCCTGACTTTTAAATTGTGAATTTCTTTCTATTTATTTCTCAATATGTCCTTTATGACTAACGCCCAAGGATAGATTCTATCGATTAGAATTTTGTCCTTTAGGTGTCATAGAGCAGTGTAGATTACCAGAATCTTTGAAATCTCTACATAAAAAAGAAGCACAGTTCCACACATACAGTTTTATTTGTGATATTAGTGAAAAATAATAGTTTGAAGATTTTACACAGGGAAAAGCTTATTAAAAAAATGTATTATGTAGGCATGTGGAATTAAGGTTGAAGATTAAAAAACTGAGCTAATATCCTCAACATGACAGTAGACTAGCATGAAATAAACGAAATTACATTAGCATGAAATAACCTCTGCTGTGTAGGAGGTGAGATCAGATGATCTAATGGTTCCTTTTGACCTTGAATCTGTGATATTATGAAATTTCCCATCTTGTCACAGTGCAGAATTTTTTGTTGAAGAAGTGGTATGTTCAGGCAGAAACTAGGGATCAGATGAAGAAGTTTCTGGCAGGGACAATAGAAATGAGGCTTGGGAAATCAAATCCAATATATCAGAATTCTCAAAAAAGGTGTGAAATTGAAACTGGGGAAAATAAACGGCAAGAGTAAAGGAAGACTTTAATAAAAGGAGGCATTAGAAAGTTTAGCTGTGTTAGATGATCTAAATGTCAGTTTTTGGAGTTCTGCCTTCCTTTTACATCTTTCAAAAAGCACTTACTTTCACAGCTGGCTTGCTTGATTCCTTGTTGCACAAACATTGATGTGATTCCACTAATGTGTATAACCTGGGATGTGCAAGTAAATTGGTTAGCCCTGCCACCTTACAGTCACCATGCTACTCAGTAAAGAGCTTGTTTCTTCTGAGATCCATCTGTTGCATTGGCTGGCAGCTCTCTGACATGGCAGAAATCCAAAGCCTGGCCACATTTACAAAAGAAGAAAGGTTTACAACTGCTATGCTATCTAAAAGGTCATGACAGGAGCCTAGCAATGAAAATTAAGCGCTTTCTGGGAAATATGATCCCATTAGTGCTGAACGATTCAGTGTGCCTATTGCAATGAGGATCATGCTTTTTCATGTTTCGTATTTATTCCATGGGAACTATGCTATCAGTATTCATTTCTCATCAGTAAATGGTAACTGTCAGTATGCATGTGGTTTGGCAAAGAACTTGATAGACTTCTGTGACAGACAAGCATTTCCTAGCCCACTGAGAAGCAAGTTGTTAACAGAAAGGCCCAAAGATTCACTAAAGGTATTGGGAACAGAAATCTGAACTGGAGTTGAATGCCAGTATAAGCCAGGATACTCTAGGGCTGCTGGTGTAATTACCCTCTTCACAAAAAAAAAAAAAAAGGCTTTCATCCTGAAGCCAATTCAGACATGCAGATAAACTTCCAATTTCTGGAAAGATACAAACCACTTTATTTTCTTTTAGTCCACCCACATAATATCTAAAGACAGCTGAGAAATTCAGCTAAAATATTAAATGCCCGTAAGATTTTCGGATGAGTTTAAAAAAACAACTGTACACCGAAAGGAAGATTTTTTGGGTAATATTTCTGTCTTTTTTAATGCCACAATGTGATTAGTCAAATGTTCACAGTTTAGTAGTTACAGGTCTTACTTCAGAAACAAGAGGTTCTGTCTGGCAAGTTAACAGCCTGTTTGATGAATATGAACAAGTTGTTTTGAAAGGAAAAAGAGAACAGCCACTGACACCGGAAAACTCCTGCTTTAAAGTTTTGTGCTCAATGTACCCAGCTTTATATTAAAGGTCACCATCACCCCCCAGCAGGATTCATGTATATTAACCCATACACTTCACTTTCTGTAAACCAAAAGGTAGGACATGGGTACCTGTATATTACAATAGGCACTTTCGTGCCTGCAGGATGATTACATGCTTGTAAATTCATCCACCTACATGTTTAAACAGTTTTGAATGGATCTGTTTTTACAGTGTTTACTGAGTTTTAGGTAATTATGCCCAATGTGACTAATGCTCTTTTTCTTATTAATAGAAAATATCAGCCCTTAAAAGCAGAGCTTCTCTGAAATCTTTAGACCAAAACATACTGCTGGACACAAAGGAGCATCTGTCACACGTTCGTTCTGGTTGTAGTCAAAGCATTGTTTGATTCTCACATGTCTACAATAGGACACATAACTTCAGTATGTTCCAGAAAAGAAACAAGTAGATCAAAAATGCAAATAAATATTTGAGTATTGCATGAGGTGCCTTCTGTTCCCTGGAATTACTGGCTATCTATCAGCAGTTGGTACATTTGCCAGACTCATTGTGCAGTTTGGCTCACTGGATGCTAATAAAAATGTAAACCCTCTATGGAAAACCAAAGTCATTGGCATATTTCAGAACTTGCAGCAATCTCATGCTTACTATTTTATACTTTTGCCACTTGACCTGTAGCCTTGTACATGCAGCCCAAGCTTTCTGAAACCTTTTGTTGATGTAAGAAAGAGGCACTTTTTCCTCCATTATTTATCAGGGAACGTATAATCATGTTCCCTGAATTTGCCTGCTCCTGCAGCTGAAAATGCTCATGAAATATCTCAGAGCATGTTGCATTGTGCATGTGTTTGCAGCAGTAAAGATCATTGTCACAGCTCAGGAAGTCTCATTGTACACTCACTTTTTCCCCCTGGCAGCAAATACCTACTATACTACTTGCAGGCATCCTGTACAGAAAATTATTTATTCAATGCCTATTCTGCAAAGCAAAAGGTCAGGAATATGATAATAACTTAGGTTTTAAATCAGCATAATGTACAATTGTATAATATATATACAGACTGTGGAAAAAGATGCTGAAAAACAATGATGTGGAAAGGGACCTGGGCATCCTTGTTGATGAAAAGTTGAATGTGAGTCAACAGTGCCCTGGCAGTCAGGAGGGCCACCCCTGTCCTGGATTGTATCAGGCACAGCATTGCCATCTGGGCAAAGGAGGGGATTATCCTGCTCTGCTCCGCACTGGGGCAGCCTCACCTCAGGTGCTGGGGGCAGTTTTGGGTGCCACAATGTAAGAAAGACATTAAACTGTTAGAGAGTGTCCAAAGGAGAAACCTGAGGTGGTGAAGACATACAAAGGGCAGCTGAGGTCACTTGGTCTGTTCCGCCTGGAGGAGACTGAGGACAGACCTTGTCACAATCTACAACTTACTCATGGGGGGAATAGGAGGGATAGGCATTGATCTCTTCTCTGTGGTGACCAGTGACAGCGAGGGAATGGCTTGAAGTTGTGTCAGGAGAGGTTAAGGCTGAATATTAGGATAAGGTTTTTCACACAGTGGGTGATTGAACACTGGAACAGGCTCCCCAGGGATGTGGTCACAGCACCAAGCCTGGCAGAGTTCAAGTGTTTGGAGAACACTCTCAGGAACATGGTGTGATTCCTGGGGCTGCCCTGTGCAGGTCCAGGGGTTGGACTTGGTGATCATTTCATGTTCCTTCTAATTCTACTATTCTATGATTCAACAGTAGTCATTAGTAGTCCACTGGGTGAATATATAAGAGTAAATACTAATATGAACATCTTTACCTTATGGTCAATATCCATGTTTTCACTGTGGAGATATTGGGACATTATTTTGGTCAAGGGCAGGCAAGTGTATGTATGTAGATAACAGCTTCTTCCATTTTTTTGCTAGACATTGATCACAGTGATAGCAGCTGAATATTTCTATAAAGTGGCTGAAAAGTATAGAATACCTAAAACCTAAAATTTCTCATCCTTCACGTATTCTCTATGTATTATTATAATAACTAGGAAAGTTTCTTGAACTCTGTTTTCTGTGAGGCCACTGTTTCATAATTCCATAGAAGATATGATTTTTGCTTGACCTTTTTGAAGAGTGACTTGTTTCTTTTTTATGAAACTTAGTGAAATCACTTGAAGAACTGAAAACGTTAAGTCAAGTAGGTCTGCCTTTCCAAATATCTACAGTTAATGTCAAGAAATTCTTCTTTTTCTAATATCAAAGCTTGTTACAATTACCTGTGATTGCTGTAGAATAAATTTGTGTGTTTTGCTAATAATTTGACTTTGCTAATGATTTTTAAGTTTTTTTGTTCCCTTCAAGTTTGATGATATAATTTTGGATTATAGCTACTTTAGGTTTGATCAGCTGACTCTTTGCCTAACTAAAAAGACCATTAATTATATCAAAAAGATTACAATAATATTATTACTGTAACAAGTGTGGTATAACTGGAAGTAGTTAAATTGTACTGGTGAGTGATTTCAGGGAAAAAAAAGGAAAAAAAAATCAGGCTTTTTTATAACTCTCAGAAAGAGAAATATAGGAGATAAGCACAGCATTTGTTAGGAGAGATTTAGGAAGCTTTTAAAAAGTTGCTGCCAGTGTATGAAAGTAAAATTATAGAAAAAACCCAAACCAAAATTTCTGTGTGTCTTGCAAGGAATACTGTAGAACATGCTTTCCATGCAGTATGTACAAATACAAAGGTCACCAGTCTGAGTGAGAGGTCTCACTTCTGCTGGAGATTGACAGACATGGTGGAACAATCCAAGAGAGAACAATATTTGCAAGACTGAAAAACAAGAATGTATTTGAATTTTAAAGTACTAGTATATCAAAAAAGAGAAAAGTTCAGTTCTTAGTGCAGGATGAATCTGTAATGCAAACCAGTCAAGAAGTTTCTCTTCAAGGCAAGTGGTAAAAAACCCCATTCCATTGTATTCTTACAATGATGAAAAAATGTATTGTGATATCACATCTGTAAAGAATAGGTTTAGTGAATATGACAGAGTGATTATTTCTACTTGTCACACCACTTATCTCGCCATCTGTGAATATAAATTATAAATAGACTGTGACACTAAGGTTTTCCTTCTAAGTCTTCCTACATTTTTCACTGCAGTAGCCACCAACTTTCTCTTATCAAAACTGAACTCACTTTTTCTTCTTGAAAAGTTTTAAAGTGACATCTGCCAAGATATAGTGCACCTAATGATTTTCTATTCTGTTTTTATTTATGACAGATCATTAATCTAAATATGCATTTAGAAAAAAAAATCAGCAATGTATAAAGGGAGAAAAAATATTTTCTGTATTATTGAGAGTCCACAAAATTTTACTTTTAGATTTACATCATTGCAAATTATGTTACCTTAAGACTATGGCTGATTGTTATTTTTCAATAAACAATAAATGTGTATTTCTGATTTAATTTGTAGTTCTATTTCATATTGCTTTCATTTGCAACAGTGGAAGTTCTGTTTTTCTTTAAGAGTATCTTACCATTTTTTGAAAAAAATAGTTATAGCTCTTGAAATACTTTTTTTTTTTTTCTTTATTAGTTTATATCCTTTTGGAGTTGTTTTATAAATGTCCTGGAGAGGAATTCATATAACCTGAATTTGTCATCTCCAGTAAGGAGATAACTGTGTATCATCTGGTCATTCTTGGCTTCTTTTTTCTACTGCTAAAGAGCAATGGCATTCTTGGGACTAACTGCATCTTTTCACACTGCTAAAAACAACATAGAGTCTCAATTCAATTGTCTAGATGTAGGCACCTTATACTTTCTAATCCACATTACAGTCTCCAGAACATCTACCCAAGAGTGGCAGAGAGGATCAGAAACACACTCTCTTGAAAGGCAGAAGAGAAACTAGAAGAGCTAGCCAAGTGTCTTAAATGGTGCTAGAAACCTAGGTTTAAGCAGCAAATGGAGCTCAGGAACATAAGCTCTCATGTAGGTATCTACAAATGTTTACGCTTAGTCAGAAGAGTCGTATCCCTTTATAGACACAGTGGCACTTCATAAAGATGCTTCATTCTCACCACGGAATGGAGTGGGTTTGTTTTTTTGCTGTTGGTTTATCAATTTCCTTCAGTCTGATTTCTAGTCTATAGATCCCTTAAAGTTACACCATATGGTAGATGGTTTAAAAGGGTGAGGAGTGAGTTTTAGAACTGCTTTTATAGTCAACCTATTCTTGACTAGTCCTTGACAGGATGTCTGACATATTCACACCAACATTTATAGCTCACTCCCTCACAAAAATAGAAAAGGGTGTCCTCAGAGGACAATCTTCAACCAGGCTTGAATAATGTTTGGCAGAGCTCTTCATCAGTTTGATTCAGGATTAATGGTTATTCCTGTGAATAGTGCCCGTATAGGATAAAAGAGATCATATGTTTCTGAGTGCATATGTGTGGTATTCTGTGGCTCAATTAATTGAATGATACTGTACATGTAATAAAATGGACTTTTGTAGGGACACTTGATTCAAATTTCAGATTTTTTTGAGCTCCAGCAGCATCTAACATCAGCAAAGTTTCTGTTATCACTATTTCTCAAACATTTATTGATCTGTGCTTGTCATGGTAATTCTTTTCTGTTAATGTTCAGTAGTCTTCATTGTTTCATAATGTTGATTTATTAGTTAAGTGGTTTATTACTTTTTGAAAATTTATCTTCAAATATAGAAAAAAACTTGCAGTTTTGATTTTTGCTGTTCCCGTGCACTTTGCTTAGTTGAGAAATAATGTGAATGCTATGTGTATTGCTTTAGAGTGCCACAAAGAATATAATGAGTAGAAGGAAGAATAAGACTTATTTTTGGTAGTTATTACTTAGATGTTTTTATTAAAGACAGGTGTGAATGCAGGAGACATCAAAGCCTGTCAAAAAGTGCAATTATTTTCAAGTCTGAAAGTTTGCTTATTCTTCCTGATACTCCAAAT
Organism: Origma solitaria; assembly: GCA_013397895.1. NCBI lineage: Eukaryota > Metazoa > Chordata > Aves > Passeriformes > Acanthizidae > Origma > Origma solitaria. Next base: position 1,189,195 of record VZRL01006557.1, read on the forward strand.
GTGTTGCTTGCAATTTATTTCAAAGGGTGAATGCTTCACAACAAAAACATGACAGAAGAAGGTTAGAAATAGAAAGTGCTAAGAGCTGGCATATCTACTTAGTAAAAGCAGAATTAGAAATCTAGTTAGGAATCTGCACATTTGGAGTGTTAAGACTACAGAAAACTACCCTTGCAGATCTTCCACTCACATCTTCTGAGGATGACTAAGCACTGCAGAGGTGGCTGTATAATAGCAGTAGGAGTGGAAAGATTCTGAATGCTAAAGCGAATACTGTTTGAAATGTCAGATAGGAAACTCTAAGATGTTTCTCTTTTGCCTAGGGGTAGGCATTCCTATGGAAAACTTTGCACTTATTATTCATGAAGCACATTGTTGATTGTGCTGTTTTTGATGTGAATCCAAAGCATAGCATTGTACCAGCTACTATGAAGAAAATTAACTCTATCCCAACCAAAACCAGTTATGAAATTACAGCTTTATAAGGAGCACTGTGGAGGCCCTTACAACTGCATGATTATAATGGGTGCAAGATTCCCATGACTTATTTTTTGCCAATGGTAGCTAAAGCATGGATAATTGCCTTGGAGTATTTTTGTTGAGAGATAGATGAGCAACAGTCATTCATCCTCATATTCTCAATTCATCATAGGATAAAGGAGCAATAAGAATTTCATAGAGATTTTTATTATGATCAGCTCTAGCACACTGAGGCTAAAAGGAATCTCCATGGCTACTTTTTCTTCCATTCGTATAAGATCTAATTAAGTCTTGTCTCTTGGATTAGAATTTTGGGGCTACAAAATGTAAGGAAACCAAACATCCTTTTTATTCACTCCTGTTTCAAAGTTCTTTTCTTTCAGCTAAATCCTGTTAATGTTTGTTATTTGGTGTTAGCCTTGATCTGTTTCATGCCACAGATAGTAACGACCAAAATTTTTCAGTAAGAGAAATTTAGAGTGGACTTTCTATTGGCAAGGAGCAGCACAAGAATAGCATAACACTTTTTTTGTTAAGTGCTTTTAACAATGTATTAACAACAAATATGATTTATTATGATTAAAAGAAAAGGATACAATGAGGTAGTTAATTTAAATGAGAATTGACCACCTCCTAGTTATTTGTGTCTTTTAAATATTGCTAGCTTGAATGTCAGAGTACAGGAGGCTTTGAAAGTAAATCTTAGAAGATCTATCCAGGAAAAAGGTTTTGTGCTATAATATATCAAAACAGATTTTTCAGCTCATTCAGAGGATCTTGCTGATACAAACCCTCAGAGAACCAGATTCAGTTAATAAATACTTCAGTATATTCAGCAACCTTTTATTTTTACCTGGAGCATTAAAAACTTCCACTAAATTGCAGATATAAAAGTCTCCATTTCATAAATGTAAAGAAAAAGGAATATAGATGGTCAGTATGCATGCAAAGAACAAAAGTTTTATCTCTTTCATTTATTATAGAAGTCACATTAATTGGTTAATTGGTTAAGGTTCAAGTTCATCAGTAAGTCTTGGATCAATTCTTAAATGCCCACAAGACTGTATTTTATGTAACATCAGACTATATGATTTGTGCTCTTTCAGTGTTTTCTTTAAAAAAAATTAACAGAAATACATGCAACCTAGCTTAAAAAAAAAAAAAAAGACGAGACTGATAGCTTCATATATGTTTTCAGTCATCTGCTACTATCCATGTCCCTTTCCCTCTTTGCCACACATGAAAAGGAACTTCTCAGTACTATGCACAATTAGCCTGGAGACATTCCTAAGCAACCTTTCATATGTGGTGGGTATGAGATCTTTTGCATCTATTTGCGACTGAATCACCAACAGAAGCACCAGCTGTGCTGAAACAGTCCCATCCAACAACAAAATGAGAATGCAGACTGGGAGGATAAGGCATGGGGTTTTTTTTCCTAGATTATTGGACTTTGTGTGTGTGATAGTGCAGATGAGGCAAGTAAAGCATATTCAAGGAGGATTTGATGTGTCTGACTTTAGAGGGAAGGTGGATAGATGGGGAAACTAAGGCTCTATAGTGGGCTGTACAGGGAGAGCAATGCTTTCTTTGGGAGGAGCATGCCAGCCTTCAGCCATTAGGGAGTGCCTTGGCCAATGATGTGTGGTTCACTTCTCCCATGTCTCTTCTCCCATGGCATCTTTATCTCAGTGTGTCACTCCATGTTTCTTTATTCCTCTTCTATCCCATCACACTTGTGCTTTCAATGTCATAGCTCCTTTCACTTTTCTTACCACTGAGCCTATAACTTCCATAGTATTTACCCATTTCCTACTAATATCTATTACTGACATATTTGTTTTTAAGCTCCAGACTAGTGTCTGACCTTTCCATTTGGATCATCAACTCTATCCAAGCAATGTGCTTAATTGGAACAAAACACATTGATATGGTTGACTTAGGTTAAACAAATTTAGTTTGGATTTGAGTTAGAAGGAGCTTCTCGTGCTTTCTCCCCCTGTCAGAAAATTAATTAGCAATGTGTACATGTGTACACTTTTGGATCAGCTTTTTTTTTATTAATTTGTTGCCTGCCTAATTAAGTTGCTGTAGGGAATGAATTTTGTACTGGTTGCTACCATTGTACCACAGAGATAATGTAGACAAAAGAAAAATCATCAGAACAATGTGACTGATAATATAGTCTTGTATTCATTTTCTCCTCTGGAAATGAAAATCTGTGCTCTTTCTTAATTTATAATGTGGATTGTTTCATTGAGCTGGTTTACAATACAAGTCCAACAGTTAACATGATCAGAAAATGTCAATGCACTTGTAGAAACGTGGAGCTGAGAAAGAAAGCAGAATCAGAATCAAAAGAACTTCAGTTCTCCCTCAGTTAGGTATTTTTATTTGGATTGATGATAATCCCTCTACACATTGTTTGCTACATTGGCTAGAAACTTGATTCAATTGCAATAACACTATTTTTTAGCAAAACTGGAGACGCAGTCGGATGATTGACCTAATCTCTAGTGAGTCTAGCATCTTGGGGCAAAGCAAGAAGGGGTTCCATCTGGTATTTTCAAGCCCTCTGTGGATGTTTTGCATGTCACAGGGTGTTTCAAATGGTTTTTCTACACATTTAAGTTTTGGCAATTGAATTAAGCACTCAGTTTGTGTATAAAAATTACATTGTAAAGAGACACATTTAGATTTTAAGTATTGCTGAAGATGTTGAAAGGGCTAAGCCAGACCAAAACACTGTCCTTGCTGTATCTATCCCATTTATTCTGATTTTAAAATTTTTTTTGTAATAAACTTACCTAAAAAGGAATGACTTATCCAGAAAACTGATAGATCATCTAACCTTATAATTGTAGAGGTTTTTTTCTCAGAAACCTGGTTGATAGTCAACTCTCTGTTGCCTCAGAATCTGTTATATAAAACTGGAAGACCGCAGTCAGGCATTTTGGTATTGGCTAAGCAATTTTTCACATTAGAAAGAAATATTAGAGAGAACAATTAAAACCTATTCAAAATGTTCAGAGAAGTAAACCTACAATTACAGTCAGATTTTAATGGAGTAAGTGGGATCCATTTGCATATTTCTATGTTTCTAAGACCCCATGTTTGCTTTCAGTTCTTTTTTATTTTTTTATCCAGATGCAGCACTTCATATTATATTATGTTATGTATTGTCTTGATTTTTTTTGTTATGTTTTGTATATGCACTTTATATAATTCACCAAAGTAGTAACAGCAGTATTAACAAAACTAACTAAACCAAAGGTTCTTAATGGACACCAAATGGTGTCCTAACAGGAGAACATAAAAAAAGAGGACTTTTATTTTTAGACCTATTGCCTTAATACTTTTGTTGAATCGATTGACCTGCGTCATTGATGAAAGAAAGATACATTTCAGGATATAATGTCTACTAAAAGTCAGGGCTTTTCTCAGAAATGTCAGACATCTATAAAAAATCCTCGGCATGGCAAGCTCATTATAATTAGAAAAAATTCTGAATCTGAACCTAAATATATCTTTATTTTCATGCAAATGCCATTACTATGAGTGTCATGATAAACTTTGCAATAGGTACTGCTGTTCTTCAGTTGCCATTCTGAAACAACCATACACAGAATAGAAAAGGTTTTCTTTATTAATGTTGACAGTTCTTTATGCTTGGTTCTTTATGCTTGTTTTTTTTTATTCCTTTCAAAAACGAGCATTTGAAAGTAAAATTATTACTACTTACTTTTTTCCTACTTTTTTCCCCAGCAAGACTTTGCTTCTTCCTAATCCTGTTGTAATCAAGGTACCTCTCACAGTGATGAATGTTATCATGATTGCAAATGACCCATATGTTTCAAACATTATCAAGATTGCTCAGTTAGCATGCTTTTGTTGAAGTGAAAGTAAAGTTTCTGGAGAAGTGAACAGTTTTGATCACTGACTCTTCAGCACAATCTACACAGAATAACAAGAATGTTGAAGGGTTGAAATGTACCTTAAAGACCACCTAGTCCCAAGCCCCTGTCCCAAGGACAGGGACACCTCCCACTAGACCAGGTTGCCCAAGGCCTTAACCAACCTGGCTTTGAACACTGGCAGGGTTGGGGCATCTGCACTCTTTCTAAGCAACCTATTCCAGTGTCTCACCACCCTCAAAGCAAAGAATTTCTTCCTAATATCTAACCTAAATTTCCCCTCTTTCAATTTGTGCCCATTACTCCTTGTCCTATCACTACAGTAACTGATGAAGAGTCCCTCTCTGGCTTCCCCTTCAGATACTGGAAGGTTGCTATGAGGTCTCCATTCAAACTTCTCCAGGCTGAGCAGTCCAAACTTTCTCAGCCTGTCTTCACAGGGTAGGCTCTCCAGACCTCTTACCAACTTCATGGCTCTCCTCTGGACTTTGTGGCTCTCCTGCAGTCCTTAATAACTTCATGCTCTTACAGTCTTACTATGGTGGAAACACCAGAATTATACACAGTACTTCAAGTAGGGTCTCAGTAGGGCTGTGTAGATGAGGAGGATCTTACATCATGTGTGAAAGCAAAGAACACAAATATAACCACATCTTTCAGACTTGGTCATTTGGTCGTCTTCATTGTTTATGGAAATATTTTGATTTGCATTAAATTCTTCATCAAAATGCACTTAAAGTTGCTCCACGCATATTCTCTTTCATCCAAAAAGCATATTGGATTTATAGCAAAACCCAGGGACTGTTGCCAACATTAGATACTTGTTACACACACCATGCTGCTAGAAAATTTCTTCCAGCCTCAAAAGCTTATAACCAAAAGAGCAGTGCTATCTAATGTCAGGAAAAAGGAAGTATCATTCTCACCATTTACAGGTGGTAAGATATAGTCAATTAGTTATATTTTCAGTGGTAGCCATGTTTGTTCATTTACACATTTGTATAAATACTTTACTCAATGAAAGATTATCCCCAAATCACTTTTCAGTTTACTGACTGCAAAATAATATTTTAAAAATACTTTTTTTCAGACACATTCGCAGCATATGTTATATGGCACTGAGTTCTCTTACTAAAGTACTGAGAAACTACTGAGTTTTCTCCATACAGTTCAAAGCATTGTTTGACATAAAAACATTATTTCTTGAAATAATGACTATGGTAACTCTGAAAATACATGTAAGATATTCACTTCTCATAGATATCACTAAAATACATTTTACTTATATTTTATGACAGACTTTTTAGGAAATAAACATATATGTACTTTCATCAGGGTAAAAGGGTTTTAGTTTAAAATTCCTTTATAAAACTCCGTGAAAAAGTAACCTTTTAAAGTTCAATTTTAGTTCCTGTTGTTTCATATCGTGAAGTTTTAGTAATATTTTTCATCATTGCCGTCCCATAACACTGTATGTGAGGGGATTTGCTACGCAAATAATAATGACTTTGTTATGCATGTAGGCAATACCATCAGTGAGAAATATTTTCCCAGGGACTTAAAGCCATATATTTTTACTTTGGCGCTTTCCTTATTATCTTGATTATTTTCTCTTTTATTTCTGTCCATTGCACTTGTGTTTAATTTATCTTCCCAGGTGCTTGGTTTGTCTTGAAAAAAAAAAAAAAATTCTTAGTTATACCTGGTGTTTCGGTGATGTTAAAGAATCTCTTTTGTACATGTAATCACTTTAGGCCTCTTGGTTTTGTTCTGTTTTTTTCTTTTCCCCCCTCACTGTTAATGATGAAAAACTGCAATTTCGTTAGTGATGATAACAGCAATAATGCCAGAAGTTTTGTTTGGCTACCTTCAGACACCAAACACTCCTTATGAAACATTTCACAGGAAATGGAGTGCAGAGCTCAGAGTGGTCATGACTACACTTCTCTCTACTCCAGGTTCCATTGGTATGGTGCAAATAGAGTGGATTGGTACAGTCAACAAAATAAATACAGTCTTCCCGGTAGCCAGTTATTTTCAGAATTATCTGTAGATCTATATGTTTTTCCAAGCAGAGATTTGATGAACCAGTCCACCTCTCTCAACTAATGCATAACCACAATTTGCACAAAGTTTTGAGTTGCTTAGAAATTTTCCATGTCAATGTCATATGTTGCACACCACAACCATTCATGGAAAGGTACCAGTTTTGAAGAGACTCTGGTAATTGTGGTATTTACTCTGAGCTGCAGAAAACACAAGAACAGTCTTTGTCCATCTAGCACTTTATTGCTTATACAAAGTGGAAAATTTCCAACAAAAATAATTAGACAAAGTTCATGTAGTCAGGCTAGCACCTCGCAATTAAGATAGGATAATCTGGTACTCTGTAGTATGCAAGCTATTGAGTCTTCTATGTTTTCTTCTATTATTTTCTTTTCTGTGGAACGTGATGCACTTTATAGAACAAACAAACAAAAAAAGCTAAAAGACATTTAATCGGAAGGAAAACTGTTTCCTGTGCAACTCTAAAAGTTGATTTTCCACTAGTATTATCCATGGGTACACAGAGAGGGATTTTTTGTACATCACAGTCAGACACCAAAGTTGTGCCTAGTCATGCATATACACTCTGAGGAAAAAGAAGGTCTAAAGGAAGTGTCTAGGAAGGTTACGACAAGTGAAGAGAGGATGTACCTTTGAAAACTATGAGAGCGAAATCCTTACCACTTCAGTGGACTTATGTCTAAATTAGTCATTAATGGACTTTGTTTCTGGAGGGTAAGAGGAAAACATGACTTGGAACAAACAAATAGAACTTTTTCTTAATGATAGGACAAACTGTATCTCAGTTATGTTGCTGCCTCATGTAAAGGGAAGACCAGAAGACAAGACAAGAAATGGAGAAGACTGTTCTATTCTACTCAAAGGTCTCTTCAATTGGTCTGGAATATAAGGAAGAAAATGTGGTATCTGAGACAAACAAAATACCAAAGGGACAAATGAAGGCAGGGTCACAAGGAACAGAAAAGAAATCTTGGTCTATTGAAAGCAATTAAACCATTGGAAATGTAACAAAGTTGACAGCACTGTGAGAATTTTGGGAGGATGTGATAACCTTTTAGCAATTGGATGAAAGAAACAGTTGTTTGGATGCAGAAACATGTATGGTAGAAACACCCCTGAAATTAAAAGATTGTTTTGTGAAGCAAAAGGACTTACTTCTCAGTTACTTGAGGTGTGATGAGGACTGATTCCATGTGCAGCAGCCCTTCCTTTTCTGCACTGTGGCTTCTGGAGTTTCCCTCATGGGAGATATTCAAAAACCCTCTGGACATAACCCCGTGTCGTGTGCTCTGGGATGACTCTGCTTGAGCAGGAAGGTTGGACCAAATGCCCCACTGTGGTTTCTTCCAGTCTGACCTATTCTGTGATTCAGACGGACTTTGCTCTGCCTGGTTTATGCAGCTAAGAGAGAAAGGCATCATAGCTGCAGGTGACAACATGTGGCCATGGAACAGAAAATAACTTAATGTACTACAGAGGATCAGGACAACCTCTTTACAATAACAGAAAGCTAACTTATGTTCTGACATATTTTTCCTCTTTCTCACCACTGTTCTCTGGAAATCAGTCATAAAACCTTCTCTTTGCCAGTTGTATACTTTCAAATAAAATATATGAAAGAAAATGATGTACACACAGTTCAGTCACACATATAAGCCATAAGGGAAAAAGAAACACATTAACCTAATTTTTAGTCTGTCATATCAACAGTCTCACGAAGTTTAGGAACTAGTAAAAATTTGAGTATGATCAAGAGCACAGCTTCCTCAGTGATTATAGCTACAAATATTGAATATATTGAAAGATCGCTATCATTTTTGAAAATGTTGTAATTTCTATCAGTTGCAATGTAGCATATATTTTATTTAAATCTGAATTCCTGTTTTATTTCAGATCCTTGTTACATCATATGAAAATTCTTAAAATTTTTCTGAATCTTTTAAATATCTAATACAATTAATTTAATTTAATTTCTTAAATAGTTAACTTTTAGCTGCAATGTACATTTAAAAAACCATCCAAGTTATGTGTAAGTAAGGCAGGAACTTGTAATGGACCATTTCTGAAAATTTTGTTGATTTTTAGCATTGACAAGTATCAGCTTAATCATCTTTTACTATTAGTTTCAAAATCAGATATGTACTTCATGTTTAATGTTTCACATTGTAATACTAAAGCATCAAATAAGGGAGAATACCAGGTCCCCATGATTTAACTGCTACAGCTAATTCTACAACGCTTTACCCTCAGTTAATTCACTAAACCTATGTGTCTAACCTATTTCAAATCATAATCCATATTAATGGAGGACAAAACCAATGTTTGCCACAAACATAGAGGGAATTAAAATTTAGGAGACAGCAATGTGAAAATGTACTGAACAGAGATCACATTAAACTGAAAATCGTGTAAATCCTGTAGTGGGCAGGAATGGAGCTTGTCCTGTAGACAGAACTTCAATTTATCATTGCAGTAATTACAATTTTAACAATCTCATTAAATTATAGCAAACAGATACAAGTAATCCAGTCTTCTAAAACAAAGATCTATTGTTGCCCCTCTCATAGAGTTTTTCAGGCCTGGGTAATTTAGTAATTCACAAGTATTATTATCTTCCTCTTCCTTACTCCGTGAACAGCAACAAAAGCCTCATAATCCTACCTTAATCCGGTTAATTCAAAGTTCCTTGAAGGAATGTCAGATGGAAAAATCCTTCAGAAAAATATTATGGAGTGTCTCCTTAAGGCTTCACAGACAGCCTTTATGGTGGTCTATGAATAATGGAATCAATTCCAAAGAGCCTTGTGATTAGAATCGGTGTTTGATTGGGTTGATTAGAGCTAGCACTTGATAACCTGCAGTGAACAGCAGGACTGAGCTAGAATAAGGTATAAAATAATACTGTTAAAAGTTCTAGAAAAGGGGAAACAGGAAGTCATTAGGAAGATTTGTAGGACAAAAGGGAAAATAAGGGTAAATGTCCATGTAGACAGCAAAAATAAATACTTTGAAGAGACCAAAGGTGATAGCATTTATACTATCTACACCAGAGAAGAAACTCTGGTGTTAAAAGAAAATGGATGCAACTATGAAGACAAGTCTAGTGGAACTGCAGAGTCAAAAGTTACATCTTGGACATAACATAAATTGTGCTAAAGAAAGACCTGAATATACGAATCTCTCTACATTACACTGAATGCTGCATCGTATGGTACCTAACTCTTTATAGGCTTTGCTAGAAATAGTTTTTATACAAAATTTTCCAAACTCTTTATCACTGAAAAAGTGCAAGTACCATTTGAGCTTCATCATTGTTAAATCAAACATGAGTATTTCTTTCCCCTTCATACTTTCATCAGAAGGGTCAATGCTCTCTGTTATCTCCACTAGAACAAGAATTAGACTCCCAACAGTAAGACACTGTATTTTTTTTTATGTCTCTCTGCCTCTCATTCTGTTTACTATTCCATCTTTTTTGATGCTTTTCTCAAGGGGAAAACCTCCGTAAATGATAACATATCAAAGACCACATGTTCCTCTAATATCATAGCAGTGGTTTGGGATGGTGACTGAGGTGTAAACCCTTTTCTACAGATTAATGTTGGGTTTTTATTATATTTTTATGTGCTGCCTCTAGCTAGGTCAGGGTTTAGAAATATTGAGTTAGGCAAATATGGAAGAAATGGAGGAACATAAAATAGATTTTTGGTTTGCAAATATATAAGTGTGTATATATATAGAGAGAGATATTTATATATCTTAAAGCTATGCTGACGTTAAAACATCTGGACAAAAAATATATGGTTTTCTCTGGATGAATAATTCTTCTGGTAATTTACAAATGATGATGAAAGTATAAGAGAAGCTGTCCATATACCCACTAATGAGAACTAAAAAATACAATTGAGCACAATCAGCAGAACTCTGTGTACTTGACCACCTTTGACAGCTACTGCTGAGCATCTTGTAGATATTACCCCATGCTGATTCCTTTTAAATACTGCATCTACACAAAAGAAGCACTACATCTTACCTTTGGAGAATCTTTACTCAAATAAATATCATCTACATGTGAATAAAGGAACCATGTATTTTGGGTCTGGGTGAGATGGAGTTCATATTCCCACAGCTGCCCTTCTTGTGTTGTGCTTGGCATTGGTATCTGGAAAGCTGCTGAGGACACCCCAGTGCTTTGGCTACTGCTGAGCCACACTGGCACAGCATCAGCGCTGTCTCCCCAACATTACTCCCCAGCAAGATGCTGGGGAAACAAATAAATTTGGAAGTCTGGTCCACGGCCAATCCAGAAATACAGACAGTTAATTAGGTCCATTTAAAGGTGCCATCGTACCCTCAACCTCTTAGAGCACTGCTGCTGGAAAACATAGGGTTTTTACCTCTCTACCAAGGACAGAGGGAGTGCTTTTAAAAACATAATTTATTATTAGATAGAAACAGATGTATATCTCCAGACTCAGAAGTAAGCTTATCCTTATTGTCTTTCCCTGCCTTGTCTAGTAAACTTTGAAATTTACATCTCTATTTTACAGTTTATTTGGGCATAACAGCTGTTACGTGGAATATTTCCAATAGTTAGGTCTTGACTCTGAACAAGACACGTTTCAAGTGACATTATCTCCATGGGGAAAATATGAATATGGGTCATCAAAATTACAAAAGTATAATTTAAGAAAAAAGAACTGCTATTGCGTCCTGTGTTGTAAAAAAGAAAAGCATGGGATGTCACCTTCTAGCATATAAAGTATAAATATAAAGGAAACAGTCTGAGATGCATTTAAATGTGCTAACTTTTTGTCTGGTTTTCTGTTTCTTTGACTGTTTGTATATGTTTACTCATACACACATATTTTTACACATATGATTGAACAAGGAAAAAAGTAGAAAATCATATATTTACCTTTCTAGAAGATTACGTCTTCTCTGAGAAAGATATGCATAAACTATCTGTCCTACTGACCAAAACTAGTATAATTTTTCTCTCTCCTTTGTGTATTTCCTTTAACATGTTATTAATAGTAATTATTTCTATTATTATCATATTTTCATTTTACTTTATTTTTTTGTATCTGTAGAGCTGTAGTTTGGGGGAAAAAAAAGGAAAATAATTAAGTAAAATAGGTAAATGATTGCTTCAGTCTTTTTAAATTTGAATTTAGTGGGAAAGAATGTGAGTGTGTTTCTGTGTGAGTGTGTTTTACTGTTCCAAAATCTTCTTGGATTTTTTTCAAAGATAATATTTTAACACTGTTGCCAGGAAGAAAAAAAAATTGCAAGCACAAGCTGCTGTTATGAAAACATCGCTCTTGTAATTCCAGGCTTTTGTTTAGTGCCCCCATGAGTGCCATTCCAGCACCATTGGCTTCTCTTTTGTTCTTGCAATTTCTGTTGATTGTGTGTGCATGGCCTCTTCCATCTGCTGACACTAGGTCAAAGAAACAAGCAATATTGGTAAATATTTTTCTTCACATAAATACCACTAAACTTTGAGTTAGACACAAAAAGAAAAAAAGTGCAAGGTTAAACTTACTGATATTTTCACTCGAGCAGTACTCATATATATTTGTATAATACACAAAGAAAATGTCAGGAAAATAAAATTATTTGGATAATTTGAATGATATGATACTACTACGTGTAATTTTCTTAACAATTTGTTGAATCCAAGTTAAAAATAAATTATACAACCTCAAAGCAAGGATGGGGAGGGGAGAAACAGAAATCCTGGTCTAGTTCATCCTGTTAGTCATGATTTATTGGTTAACCCACACTTAATTCCAATGTGCTTTTTACGCACACACATGTGCACACATGCACACAGAGAGAGATATGCACATTGTTCTTGTAGCAATTCTAAACAACAAATGGACTTCCTCTTCTTTTTGCTTCCTCTCTTATTCTTTTACCAGAAGAAAATTATTTACCTTAGTCTAGATACAAAATGTAGGTGTCTGAAGTTAGAGAAGATAGATTTCTCCTTGATTCATTCACCATATACTGGTTGTGTTCCTAGCCAGAAGCTTTCAAATAAATATCAGTAATGACTTATTGCTTTTGTTTACTTGTTTTGTTATAAGTAAAACATGCTTCCAAAAAAACTACAGATTATTATTGATAACATATCACTGGTTTAAAAAAAAGGAGAGATCAGAATGCTTGGAATTCGTTTTGGGGTTATTTTTTAGAGATTATATTTATGCTAGACAGACTAAAGTCCTTGTATAATTGAAACACGTACTTTTATTATGCTTTATTCATCATAATGTGAGATGTTTATGGTAGGGTGAGGTGAGTGTACACATAAGCAACTGGGTAGAGACCTTCATCTGGTAATATCCTATCCACTAACACATGCATGGGGAGAAGAGGACATAAAAAAGCATTACAAATATACCCATTTTATACCTATATGGAAACATAAGAAATCTGTATATTTTAGTAAAAAAAAATGTGGACTGCAATGGGTAAGTGGTCACTGACAACTGCAAGATTTAAATAAAATTCAGTAAGTACCCATACTTTTTGCAGAAACAATGTGCTGTCAATATGGCCTTCTTTATGAAAACGATGTGTAAGGGTTTATTTGCCCGACTTTAATCCATTATGCTGAGGGAGAGATTTTAGTGGAGGAAAGAGGTTTCAAAAGGGTTTCATTGTTTCTTTGTATTATGGAGATTTACTTCACTGTTCTTGAAGAATGACATTTAAAAAGCAGACAAATACTAACCTGTATGAAAATGAACATGATGAGTACCAAATATTTGTCTACTGTTGAATTTATTTCTCTGTTCCAGAAATCTTCCTGAGTTAATTTTAGCTAGATGATATATATGCTCTATTTTTCAAAGGCAAAAATTACTTGACTTATACTGTGCATCATATACTGATTCACCTCTAAAACTAGGAATCCACATGTATATGTATCTGCACTAGGATCTTTCTCAATCATTTTTCTAAGAGTTCAAAAATTATCAAAACCAATATGACTTTAATTTTAATGTCTATTTTCTATTGGTAGAACAGGATCTCCTTATGTTTTACACATTAAACAGAAAGACGGAATAGCAAGTCTAACCTTGTATGCAGTTTGGTGGAAATTCAACAGTGAATAGCATGAAAAAATGTTTTACATGGAAGATTTTTTTTTTAAAAAAACATGATTTCTAGCGGAAGCATCCCAACTAACTCATGATAAAAAGGTTATAGATGCAAGAATTAAAAAAACAACATGAAGTCGTACCGTAATTACCTATAATGCACAGTAAGTTCTTTAAGTGCATTGTTACTACAATTTTTTTTGTCCAAAGAGGATGGTGTCTTAGAATTTTTGAACATTTGAACAGATGTAAAACACATAGATCTGATGGTTTTATTCTAGATATTATTCTATATATTTTTTTTTAATTAAAAAACAAACTTCTGGAAGTTTGTAATAGTAAGAGAATAGCAACCCTCAGGTGAAGATCCAAGCTCCTACTCTTGATGAAAGATCAAATTATCTTTGCAGAAAAAGAGAAAGCAAGCAAGAGAGTGTTACTAAAAAAAAACCAAAATAGAGCAAGACACCTTCCCACTCTCTCCCTATCCTGAATCCTTCTAATTCATTGTCTTACAGCTTGAAGTACTTCTAGAGAAATGGCATCTATAGTGTCTCTGGGCAACCTGTTCCAATGTGTCACCAGCCTCACAGTAAAGAATTTCTTTCTGAAACCTAATCTAAACATACCTTCTTTTAGTTTAAAGCCATTCCCTCTTGTTCTCTCACACTGTCTTGTAAAAACTCCTTCTCCAGCTCCCTTGGAAGCCCTGTTTAGGTACTGGAAGGCTGTTCTGTCATCTCCCCACAGCCTTCTCCATGCTGAACAACCCCAAATCTCTCAGCCTGTCTTCACAGGTGAGGTTCTTCGATCCGCTGATCATCTTTGTGACTCTCCTGTGAGCTTACTCCAGCAGTTTCATGACCTTCTTATGTTGAGGGCCCTGGAGCTGGATGCAGAACTGCAGGTAGGGTTTCACAAGAGCATAGGAGAAGAGCAGAACCACCTCCCTCAACCTGTTGGCCACACTGCTTTTGATCCAGTCCAGGATATGACTGACTTTCTGAACTGCCACTGCACAGTGCTGGGTCATGTTGTGCTTCTCATCAACCGATGCCTGTAAGTCCTCCTCCATGGACTGCTTTCAATCTATTGTCCTCCCAGCCTGTGCTTGTGCTTGGGATTGTCTTGACTCAGGTACAGAACCTTGTACTTGGCCTTGTTGGACTTCATGAGATTTACAAAGGCCCACCTCTCAAGCCTGTCAATGTCCCTCTGGGCGGCATCCCTTCCCTCCAACTTGCTGACTGAAGCCCAGAGCTTCGTGTTGTCAGCAAGCTTGCTGAGGATGTACTTGATGTTGAACAGCATTGGTCCCAATACCAACCCCTGAAGGACATCCTGTTCTCAATTTCATTATGAAACATCTCTTTAATAGTAACTATCAGGGCAGAACATGAAATTCAAGTTTTATTTTTCTTTTATTCCTGACCCCCTATGTTTCTTTCTTTCAGTGGCTAAAATTCACTGTTCTAATTTCAAGGTCAGATCTCATTCCAGTTTATGACCTTATTTCCTACAGATAGGCAAATCAATGTATTACTGCTCCTCTCTGATCTTTAGTTGTTCACTAGAACAAAACCATCAAATATAACCCAGGAACTCCAGGGAAATTCTCTTGAAAATCCACCTCCATTAACTGATTCTACAACCCTTTATGTAATCATATCCAAATCCTGACCACTTTAAAAGAGTTTTTTGTCCTTAGCGATACTCTTTTATTTCTGCACATAATTCTCCTATTTGATCAGTTTTTTACTGTTAATCTGTTGTTTCCACAGACATTACAGTACAAGAACCAAAGAGAGAGCTGCAAGTTGTTGCATGGCGGTCTATGAAATACACAAGTCAGGATTTATTGTTATGACACTTCTTTATTCCAACAGAATGCATGCAGACATCAAATACTTTCTTTGCTAAGTTTATAGACACATTTTCTTCTTCTCCATATGTCTTATGTGCTTTGCTTGCTTGGGCTTTTTAAATTATCTAGCATATATGTCCTCCTCAGAAGGACAATCACCTAATACCAAATCTGCACAGAAAAAAACTGTTCGATCACAATTTTTAGACTAAAAAAACCCCACAACCTCAACCTGAAAATACAAAGGCATATGTTTGTGTGTAACAGACATACGAAATTGAAACAGAATATCTTAATCTGAAAGATTCAATTTCATTTTTTCTCTTCTTAATTTAAGCTACAGATACAAGACATTCAGTCTTGCAGTTCCAGTTGTGAGCTTCCATCATCAGTTGTTACAGTCTAACATCCTTACTATTTTGTCTAAAAACTAATTAATTTCAGAACGGTCAGAATTCCAAGAATTGTTCCTACTTTTAGAACAGTCAACAGGCATAATATTACCACACCATTTTACATCAGTCTGAAATGTAAGTTTCTAACTTAATTCTGTTGGAAGAACAGACTAGGGCAGAGAAAACCTGTTAATATAAGGCTTTTGATGAATGTGAGGTATTACCTCATAGATCAGTTCATAAATTTCTACAAAACAATTGTTTATCTGTACTATCTGTATGTTTATCTGTATTATCTGTACTTCAAATCTAATTGAGATTGATTGTTCAACGGTATTATCTTAGATATTCTTCTTTGATTTTAGAATACACAAATCTCGAAAATCAAATTAAATCTGTATCCATCATATTCCATTTCATTCACAGTAGATGTATTTATATAATAGTTTTCTGTGACAGTCATAAAATCAATTACATCATCTGTTGTAATTTGAACCATGTAGATAAACACTGAAAAATATCTCTGTATTAACTCTTCTGTCAGTCCTTATCAGTCACCACTTATTTTTCCCTACTACAGAAATTCCTAATTTGGTGTATGTGAGATACTAACTGAAGTAGAAATCCTTTAAATCTTTAATATATTGGTTAATCTTTGATGTCCACCTAGTTTTGAAATGCTACAAAGCTGTAAGATAATGAATTAGAAGGATTTAGGATAGTGAGAGAGTGGGAAGGTGTCTTCCTCTTTTTTTTTTTTTAGTAACACTCTCTTGCTTGCTTTCTCTTTTTCTGCAAAGATTAATTTGATCTTTTATCAAGAGTGGGAGCTTGGATCTTCCCCTGAGGGTTGTTACTCTCTTACTGTGGACTATTACAAAGGAACATGAAAATCTCCCCAAAGGGAATTATTTTGGTATGAGAAACACTATGCTATTACAGATTAATTTCTCTCCTAAAATCTATTGATTTCACACTGATTTCCCAGTGCTCTGTTTTGTTCCAACATTTTGCCAGGGAAAAGAAGAAATATTGCAGCTGGGGTTAAGAAGAACAAAAGAAACTAAGCAGGATTTCCCATTCTTCTCCCTATGAGTGGAAAGACCAGTAGCTGTGCCATGCTTATAGAAAACAAACTAGAAAGAAGTTAATTGCAATATAGTAAGTTTGAATTGTGCAGGGTCCGATATAACAAGGTCCAGCAAAATAAGGGAAAGCCAGGAAGGTAGCAGCACATGTTTCTCAGCTATTTAGCAGTATGCACACCAAAGGATTTTACTCTTTGGATATAACAGGATGCAGAAAAGAACAATACATAGTCTAATTTCAATGTGCTTTGGTTTCGTAAACCAGGTGTTGGCATTCTTATGTGATATTTCTTATGGTATGCTGAACAGATTTTAGTTCTTACATACTGTATCTTCTCTGTGCTTCAGCCAATATATATCCCATTGCATCAGCCTTTTTTCCCTTTCAAGATGATCCAACACATTAAATGTTAGCCTTTGATATGGACTCCTCACAAGGGACCTCTAAAAAATCTTATCAAGAAATGTTTACTGCACATCTTCATCATTCTGACAGCCTGATTAACACTGAGAGCTGACAAATTAATAAGATATGACCTTTACTTTGTAAAGATAAACAGAAAAAATGCACAAAAAATTTTTGTGTCAATCAAGCTGTAGTTTTCCAAATTTGCACTCTCTTAAAAACGTAGTTTTTATGATTTCAAATGCCTCTAACTAATCTATATCTGTTTACTAAAACTGTAGTACTCAAAGGTTTTTTTCAAGCTGTTGTTTTATTCCAATTCTTCAGTCCTTTGAGAAATTTTTCTTCTACCAATTTCATAACACATAGTAATCCAGATTCAGCAGTTTCTTTTCTTAATTGTTCCCTTTGTTCCGTTATAAAGACATTTCATAAAAAGATGCCTGCTATGCATTTGTTTTTTCTTGAAGTTTATTACCTATCTAACACCATGTATAGACAAAAACTTTAAAATATTTATTTACATAAGTGTATAAAATAATGTATCTAGTGTTGTTACAATGCATGCTTTTTTTTTTTTTTGGTTTTTAACAATGGCTTTATGTTACATTTCATTAATTAACATGACACTCTTTATCATAAATGAATTCTTTCATTACTTTTTTTCTCTTTGAAGTGAAGCCTTGACTACAGTAAAAAAAATCTGGGAATAATTAATGTGCAACATGATAGGCACATATACTGCTGAGGACAGAGCATGTCATCCATGTGAACAGTTTTGAGAGTACCTAGCTATTATGTTCTGCTTTTCCCCCATGAATATTGAAGGACTTTTTAATGACAGGTAAAATCATTGCCTTCCTGTATGAATAATATTCATGAATCACGGAAGATTAATTTGCTTTTTCCAAGCTGTGCTATCAGAGAAGTGATGGTGAAAGTATTACAAGGTACTACAACTTGGATTTTCTTTGTTTCCATGTCAGTGTGAAGTCCTATTTCTCTCTTGTAGAAGATATAGTGACAGCTTTATTTTTCTGTTACAACTTCATAGATCCTAGGAGATGATCAGCAGCAGAAGACCAAGCAAGTTATTCTGGAATGTGTGAAGAGACATTAAAAACCTATGATTACACAACTGAATTGAGCTACAAACAGCTGAGCTCCAAGCCAGAAACTCAAACGTGAAGTTTCTTGAACTATGTCCCTTTGTGGCAGTTAAAAGTCTGTGCTGAAGGATTGACAGCACTGAAGTATGAGAAACATTTTTTGCCTCTTCCAAAACACATACTAGAAGTTGCTGCTGTATTTCTGAATTAGAAAGTTAGCCAGACTGAGAAGCATAACATTTTCAACCAGCTTAATTTACTTAGTGTATAATTGTTTTAATATACTCTAATTTAAAGCCCAGCCGATATACTGCATAACTTCCATTTACAGCTTTCAGACTAATGGTATTTTCATCACTTAATGATGCTGTCATGTAAAGTGGCTGTTCGTTTGGTGGAAAGAAGTTCAAACAATCTATTTCTGTTGTTGCTTAATGAAAATGAAAAAAAGATAATGTTTTGCTAGTGCTTGTATTATACATCCATGTCTATCGATAGCAAAGCTGCTATTCATTCAATTTTCTCAGGAACTCAAAATCCCATGATTGGTGTTCTGACCATCTTGCAAATATTTTATTACATATTTTCTTGTTTGCCTCTTCTTTTAATATTTTCATTGCAGTAAAAAAATAAATATCATATATTAATTCCTAGATAGCATATTACTCTATTCTTTGGTAGTGTGCTTTTGTTAACCATTTTGTTTTATATACTATAGACACAGATTCCTGATGCAGAAAATCATGCCTTCGGTTATTCTGAAGACTTTTTTTTTAACATTTATTACAGGAAGGGTAATCAGTATAGAACTTGCCTTTTATTTCTCCGTTTGAGTATTGATCATTCTGCACGTTGAATCTGCTGCCACTTTTCTCCTTGATGATCATATTTTCTCTGCCTGAAGCTTCTACTGTTCTAAAATTAAGTCTTGCACAATACATCATTTTTGTTCTTCATTTCATATCACAGACAGTACTGTGTCATGTGCAATAGTTGTATAAAAATGAAAGTTGTGAATATTGGATGTTGTTGTAGCTATGTGCAACATAATATTAGGTATTCAAATTATAGTCCCAGAGCTGCATGATCATCTTATCAAAGATGATTTCATGGAAGGTATTTGATGAGCATACATTCCCTTTTTAGCATTTTCCATACATGATAAGGGAAAACATGAAAAATAAGAAAAGAGACCCACTGAACATATGTCTCTCTAATCTACATGACCTGATTTTTTCAAGAGCTCTTATTAAGCTGCTGCAACTCAGATCTGTCAGAACTTCTGTTTTAAATCACAGTTCATTTTCAGAAATAAAAAGAAATGCATTCAAACAGATTCAGGAAATGTTTTTACATGTATAAAACTTAGGAAAAAGCAATAACCAATGGACTACTTCTGTGTCCAAATTTCTTGGATTCCAATGGGGTTTTAAAGGAAAGAATGAAACAAAGAAAAAAATAATGACTAAACTGCTTTCTTAGTGCAACTACTGGCCTTTAACTATGGTCAGCATGGATGACACTCATTCAAATAATCATTTTTTTCTAAGTAGTGTCACAGAACTAAATAAACTTGCATACATATAAAGAGGAAGACTGCATTCATTTGTAATTACACACTGAACACTGAAAATATAATAATTTTGTTGAATATATTTTACTGTACTCTTTGAACATGACGGTATAGGAAAAATAGAGTGAAAAGTCATTGGAGACAGCTGTTGAATAACTTGTTAGCTGTATGATGCATTTTTCAAAGGAATTTATTGAAATGTGCAGTAGCAGCTTTTGCTCTTCATACAGTGCCGCGTATAGTTGTGCATATTGTGGATACCAATACCAGAACACATTCTGCTGAGTATTTCAAAATAAATTTGCATGGGCAAGAATTCTATAAGCAGTTTTTCACCTGAATTCCAATTAGATAAGACATACAGACAGAGGTTCCAGAAACAGGAGTCATGAAAACTTTGCCTAATTTCCTGTGCTTATTTATTATTATTTGTGCTAATTTCCTGATGGCACTCAGTTTATCAAAACCAGATATTCACTGTGTAAGTATTGTGGTCACCTACACAGATCTATTAATTCAGAAATATCTGTGTACTGGATATCATTAGGTTATGTGATATAAAGCTTGCCTCTGCTCATGAACAGTCTTAGGCAGAGGAATCAGAATAAACTAATCACAAATGTGAGTACCCATGCCCCCAGGTACTCTCCTGGCTGTCACAGGAAAGCCATCACCCTCATGGTCTGGATATGAAATGGGATTAGTTATGAAGAATCTCTCTGGGTTAACCTTCAGACCAGGGAGGGTTATTCTCCAGGGTATGCAATTCATGGGACAAGGGGAATACCATCTTTGACTTGCACAAGATTTATTATGGTCTCTTTAAGAAGGGATCAAGGTAGTTTTGGGGGCAGATGTACCATGGGAATGGTGGGGCAAGGAAGTAAAAAGGGGGAATTGCATGTAAGCAGGTTTATGGTCATTATGCTTCTCTGATCATTTCTCTTGCCTGGTTACCAGACATTATTCTGCATTCTTGTTGAGTTCCATTACTATCTATTTTCCTGTTAAGGGACAGTCTGCTCTGTGTGTGCATGTGTGCCTGTGTGTGCATATCCATGCATGTGGACATCAGAGTGCCAGTAACCATAATCAGTCTGTGGGTGACACATGCCCAGGTGATTCCAGGGCTTGTGACTGGGGAAGGTGTGGTTATGCAAGTCAGTATGTGATCATTAGGGAGTATAAATCTGGACTACCCAGCAAGTAAATTAAAGGGCTTGGGAATGGCAAACTGGGGTGGCCATAAGTTGGGGCCAGAAATATGTATCTCTGAGTGAGGCAGATGGAGAACTTGGCTACTGGAGGTACCAGCATGTCCAGATCAACTTTCAGAGGGACTGTAAAATCTGAGTTGAATGAGAGACAGTGTGAGGCATGAAAGGATCTAGGGCCAGTCACTAGACAGACTCATTCTTTAAGATCAGTTATTGTAGGATTCATATGTATGTATTTACATAAGCATATATTTCTCACTCTTGGACATTCATCCAGATCTTTCAGAGTGGGGAACAGGATGAATTGGTCAGTGTTTCCCATTTCCTTGACTGCTGAAGGTTTCTGTGTGAAATTATCTTCAGAAACAATTTTGTGTATATTTACATAACCAATAGTGTGCTTGCATATGTGCCTATATATGTTGGAAATATATGCTCACACTTGCTACTAGTTGGATGTGGAGGCATAGAGCTGCAGCAGTCAGGTCTCTGTTGGGCTGGAGGATTTGGCAACCTATGACAAAGAAAAATGGGGTTTATAGAAAATGTGGATTTTCTCATTAAAAAAAGGGTAAAATTACAGCAAAGCAGATGAACAGATAAACATTTCCATCTCCCCCACACTCCACAGGAGGTACATTTTCAAAGTGTAATGCATCTTAACATAGGTGCTTATGACAGTTTCTGTACATTCCTATTTCTTCCATTAAGGATGAAGATAGCCTAAAAAAATAGCTTTACTAGTGACAGTAATTTTAGACAGCTAAAAAACTTGAATCGCTGTTCCTTAGACCTATGCTTAAATGCTTGCCACTGAGTGTTCATGAGACAACCTCTGTTGCTTCATTTAAGGTAATAAATAGTATGACTGATTATTTTTTCATTATTATTTTATATACTTTATGAAGCAGAAAACAAATTCTACTAAAATATTACTTTCTGCTGGTTGAGACTTCAAAATAATTTTTTGTGCTTTCTATTTTAGATTTGGAAGAACCCTGCATCCCCCTTACATTTACACTAAGGTCAGCCACTGTCCTGCTTTGTTCTCTCGCTAACATATCCTGTATTTGTTCACTATATCATTACCTTGGTTCACCATACACAGTTTCCTATCTTGTTATTTCTTCCTTTTCTGTGTACCAGTGCAGTTCTAGCTTTGGAGATATTATTCATAAGGACAGTAACCTTGATATTAATGTCAGACTCTATTATTTGTTAAAAAAAAATAAACTTCAGGAAAGAATACACCAGACACAGACAGGTTTTTCTTACAGGGACAGAAAACATTGTTCTTTAACTTGAGGATGACATAATTACTAATTTTTCTGTTCATAAAAAAAAATCTCATCAAAGTGATTATATAGATTTTTTAAAATGAGAAAATCAATGTAGTTGACCTGAACCTCTTTTAGGAGTAAAAAAAATTAGCTCTGGAAGTCTGACACACTTTGAAGCACCTGATAATAGGGGTGTATAATGGAAAGTTGTACTACACATACTAACTACACATTTTCTGACAGTTTCAGACATCAGTCTTTCCTCAGTGAAGAAGAATGATTTAGAGAAGCCTTTGAAAAAACTTGGAGAGACCTCTGTCCATTTGAAGAGAAAGTAAAGAGAGGAAATATAAATAATGTATTACTTCACTTGGAAAAGAACACACATGCAAAAAAAAGAAAGATGTCAAATTATTGCTCAGACTGCTATTTTCAAATTTACTAGTTTGTCATGTGTCATTTAATAGTCTGAAAATATTTGGATAAAAATATTTTGACAAAAGGATCTCTTATGATCATTCATCACCATCTGATGATCTGAAATTCTAAAAAAGCTCAGGAAGAGTATTGAATTTTTGCATAAAATAATCTGTATATTTTGCGTCTCCTACA
The DNA here is from genome assembly GCA_013397895.1 of Origma solitaria. Lineage (NCBI taxonomy): Eukaryota > Metazoa > Chordata > Aves > Passeriformes > Acanthizidae > Origma > Origma solitaria. Next base: position 1,212,315 of record VZRL01006557.1, read on the forward strand.
ATGTGCTAAATGAGAATGAGGTGCTGAGAAATTATTTTTATTTTTATTGTTGTTGTTTGTTTCTAAATATAGTGTTTGGTATTTTATTTTTAATATAAAATGGAGATATCCAGATGTGCATATTTTTTATTGAACAGTTGTGTTTGCTCAGTATCTTTTGTCTTTCATCAGTTCATCCATTCCTTACTGCTTGTTGCATTCCTTTCTTAGAGCAGATCAAAAATTAGACCGTAAATAAGGCAAAAACAATCTTGACATGCCTACTTCTGTAAGTGGCAGCACAAAGTCCAAATGAAAGAGGATAAGACCCAGAAGTCTATTTCTGAACAATGGCTGAATAGGAAGATGGAAATTGAAAATGGGAAGTATAAATGTGTAGAGAGTATCAAACTATCTTCCTTTTTTTTCAGTCTCACATATTCTAGCAGTCAGTACCCAAAGTGTTGTCAAAGCTTGGGTTAGTTTTTTCATAAGTATGCAAGTTTCACTGTAACTGTTCCGTATTTTTGACTGCATTCATGACAATATATTTATGTCAGTAGAAGTGCAGTAGTAGAATGGAAACTGGGCCTAATACCTTTTGGACATCTTCATATGCAGGATGTCATGAACACAGTTCATTTTTATAAATCAAACAATTTTCAGATTTACTGTAGATCTACAGCAAATCTAAGTCCTGCAGTTTACAAACTCTGGATATCATGGATCTGCAGATGGTCAAGGGCGTCCAGACTGTCTGATATTAACCAGGAGCTGAATTTACTGTTGCAGACAGGCTCATGTTCTGGGTTTCTGATTACCACAGAACCTCAGTGCTGCAGTGTTTCTCCAAACAGGCAGATAAAATTATCTGCTGTAACTACGCAAGAGTAAGTGATGCTAGAGGACATTTCCAGATCTGGGACTTGATCATTACACTGTTTAATTCTCAGAGCAGTCCCTGTCATGTATTTTGTCTAGGCAAACTAGTACTTTCCCAAAGAATCTCTGGGTCAGAGACTGTTTGAAACAGATGGTTTGAATGCAGCCAGCTTGCTTGGAGATTAGGAGAACTGAATTATGAACAATGATCATTCCAGGAGGGATGGAACTGACCTCAGTTTCTGCGAGCAGTCCTCCATGTAATGTTTTCTTTTAATCCTTAACATGCACTGAGCTACAAGATGTTCCAAGTAAAACTCCTGTAACTGAGGATTCAGAGGTTATAGACCAGAGCTATGATGGAGTGATTAAGGACTGGGATCCAAACACACTCAGCACAGGTCACAGCTGTGCTTCTTATTTAAGAGGGAAGAAAATCTAGGGAACCATTTTGTAGTTGTATTCTACCTCTCTTCTTGAGTGAGTTTGATTCTGATGACTGGTACTTCAAAGAAACTGATCTCTGCCTCTGAGTTCATTGGGATGCCACACACTCTCCACTGATATATTGAGAAGCAACTGTTAAAAGGCCTTATTTGTGCCACATTTCTGTATGAACTAAAGGTAGATGATGCTAAGAATTATAATCACTGCTTGGTTGACTTTTCACTATTCCTCTCTGCCTACACATTGCACATAGAGCATCATCTACTATAAAACATGATTTTTCTTTTCCTTTATTTTTTTCTACTGCAGAGGAGGTAGATGAAAACACTGGCATAATATATGTGCCCAGGTCAACCAAGAGTAAAAGCTGTAAGTAAGGACTAAGTTGCAGGGTGCTGGTGTGTTGGTGCTAATTGAAGAACAGGCCATTATTTTATGCAATCTATTTAGGCAGTCAGCTGTAATGCTTAATAGTTTTTCCTTTTATAATCCAGTGTTGTTGCTCCCACATACTACATTTACTTGATAAAGTGAGGATGATTTTCTTAATTTGAGTTTAATGGTGTAGTGCAAAAAGAGGAACTTGTTCACTCCAAATGTGTTAGCTAAACTGTGATTGCGAGCATTCAGCTATGAGCCTCTGGGTTCCATAGACACAGTTCAGTGTAAAATATATGCTGCTGCTGCTAAAAACTGATCCTTTAGGGAAGTGGGCAGCAGGTTTAATTTTCAGTCAAATTATTTACCTGATATAGCTCCCAGCAGGGCCATGAGAAAACCAGAGCCAGCAAAAAGGAAAAAGTAAGAATAAACATTTGAGAAGGCAAGTAAAGCTGTATTTTTATAGAGAACTCTTACTTATAATGTATTAAAGAGGATGGATAAAGAAAAAAATTAAGGTGGAAAAATATGTTTTATATTCCCCATTATTTATTTTTACCTTCTTTTCCCAGAATTAAAATCCTAATTTTCCCCATAAATATTCTATCTGGAAAGTATAAAAAAAATTGGTGCTAGCATCTCACTGTCCATTCTAATCTTTCTTCCAATCCACTTCATGGGAAACAATAGACAAATGGGAGCTTCTCTATAGGTTACGGTCTGATCCAAATAGGTTATCAAAGCAAGGGAAAAAATCTAACAATTGTGCATAGTTAAAACAGGGTTACAATAATCCCTCATGGTATATTAAAATATTTTCCTAGTGACCCAAATTCCAGTACATTAAATGGTACATGTATTTCACAAAATGGTGTTTATTTTATATACTTACATATCTAAATTTATATATGCAGTGGGGAAAACACTGTAGATGATATTATTATTATGACATTATTATAACTGACACTGAAATGTTTCCTGACATCTAAATACATAACTCTACAACCTTAATATTTTTTAAGATATTCTATTGCATTCAAGATACCATATTCTGTACAGATAATGCATTGTGTTACACATTCAGTGAACCAAAAACTTGTTGTATATAAATTAAATAAACTCACCTTTGACCTGCTTTCCTTCAAGCAATCTGATTAGACCTGGTATTAGAAGGCATGCAGTTTGGTGAGTAGTGGTAGTATTTCAGCAGTGGGGTAGATTACTTCATTTAAAGGATAGTGGAGCTTTTTGAAATCAGTGATTGCAAACTTTAGCAACAATTTCTAATCATGATTTCTTCATAATCCCAGTGGTAAGGTGGTTACAGGCAAACTAATCCATTTTATTGCCAAAAACCACTTAATATTTTTCATTGAGGAGGCAGCTGGTGGTATTTCATTTCTCTTTGGCAAACTTAGAAAGCAGTTATTATGTTGCAGTTAAAAGCATATTCAAAAACATTCCACATTAGTTGATTTTATATTCTGACAGGTCATTTATATACAGTCATGCAGTGCCTTGCTTTCACAAGACCACCATTTTCTTACAGTGAAAAATGCAAGAAATAAAAAATCAAGCAAATCCTGTTATAAGGAGATTATTTTAGTAATGTATTAAACTCGCCAAAAGCTAATGTCTCTCTTAAATACAGCTGGCCTCATCTAAACTAATAATTACAAGATACCAAAGGAAATAAAAATGAATAGAAACAGAAACCTTTTGCTTTCAGGGTCTCGTTCTTTTCTTCCTTTTTTTTTCCCTCCTTGTAGTTGTAGCAAGAAATTCCTTAAGGGGGATTTTAGACATATTTTAATTCATGTGTCCCAGGAAAAAAATCAATAATTTTTTTTAAGCTAAATTCAGATCTGTAAGCCATGTCACAGTTTTAGATATAACTAACAGTGCATCTGAAAATAGACTTGTGAAAAACAGAAGTCAGCACTGATGTAGAGGAAGATTAATTTTTTTTCCTATTGTCTACAAACACTGCATCTCTTTTGTAATGTTGAAAAAACTAATTAATTGGCCAGAAAATATACTGAAGTGTGAAGTATTTACTTTTTGACAATGTGAAATCTGGAAAATCTTTTGTAAAGTTGGAAATTGTTTGATTGTCATCAGAGTTGAATTTTTTCAAGCATGACAGAAGATTGAACAAAGACCTTTGCATAGGTTTTCAAGCACGGGCGCCTTTGTGGATCTCCTGAGCACCATTAGGGCCCCTCTTCCCTCCTGGCACTCCTGCTCAGACCAGGTTTGTTTCTGGCAATTTTGTTAATGTTAATTGGTTGGGTTAGGGAGGGGAAGGTTGTCCTCCTATCCTTATCTTCCCAATTGAAAACATAAACATTTTCACACTCCACATCTTACCAATTAGCGTGGCTGATCAGGTTTTCTCTTATCATGATCTTCCTTATTATCTTTTTGTCAGTTTTGTGTCCACACATTGTTTCGTGGCTCCTTTGGCAAGGTATCCTTGAAGGAGAAAACACTGTCCTTCTGCCTATCTTTGCAGAGCTGGAAAAACTTCTGGATTTTTTTTCTCTTCTTTTTTCTTCCATTGTCTTCCTGATATGATCTGGCTTTCTACCCTACTTTCTACTAATTGGAGGACAGTGGCTTGGCATTACATGAAAGCAATAATTTGTAAATGCATAGACAAAAAGCAAAAGCAGAAAATGAGCTTTGATCAACTGATGAAAACAAAGGTTAGCCAAAAGTCAGGTTTGGTTCTGGGCAGATTTGGTTGTGGGTTGTTTGTTTGTGGGTTTTTGTTGTTGTAGTTGTTTGTTTGTTTATTTTTGTTGGTGATTGTGTTGTTTATTTTGTTTCTATTTTTTCCTTTTAAATTTTCAGCCCCTTCTTTCTTTTTTGATATAGAACCATTTCTCATCTATATGGCAGAAAAATATGTAAGACTGAGACAACTAGTTTGTTTTCCAGGGATGTCATTCTTTTCTTTAAATCCAAAATTTGGAAGGTTGGGACCAGGTGACTGCACTTGCTGAATGTGACTCTGTGGAGGACATTCTCTTTTCAGCATGTTTGGATTTTCATGTCTAACACACATTAAAGCTCAGTTATGAACACGAGTAAATAATACACTTTTTTTCCCATCAGTGGCTATTTCTGTGACATTTATGGGTGTAGAGGAGACATGAAGTGTTTAACTAGTTTTTTTTTCTGAAGCTCTAATAACTAGCTGTAAACCATTTTGGAGCATCATATAAAGGTTTAAGAAGCAGAGAGCTGTTGTTTGTGCTGTCACAACAAAGTTCTTAGCCTTGCAACTGCTCTCTATGTAACAATGGTGTATGCTTATTTTTCTTTACTCTCAGAAACAGGGGTTATTTTTCTTCACAGTTTTTTGTTGCCTAGTTGCTTCAATGTTGAACTCTATTTCTAATGTGTTTATTTCAGTATGTACTGTATAATTTCCATATGGCTCTGCTTTTGATGGCAGTATGAGTCACTGATAATGATAGGTGAAGGAATAGTCCTCTGAATGTACCCTCCTTTTACTAAATTGTGGAGGAGTTAATTCTACCTACTATTTCCTTTGAGCCATTTATCAAAATAAGGATTATAAAACTATAAAGACCTTGCTCTTATGGTCATTTTACAACTATATGTAACTCTTAGATTATATGTGAAAAGAGAGAATTTTTTGATAGCGACATTTTGAGAGACATTTTTGGCCAACAGAAACAGGGGATAAACAAATCAGTCATTTTATTTAGTTATGAAGTCAGTCTTTTTATTAGGCAGGTTTATAGAGAGAGGTGATGTATTCTATTAGAGCAAGTTTTTCCAATAGCAGAAAACAGAAAGTTTTCATGCACAAAGCCCCACTTCAGGCATATATCCATATTTGTGCATACTTTTATAAAACCTCTAGAAGAGCTTTCAACTGTCAAGTAGCTTTGCTTTTTCCAGGTATATTATCTAGTATAATAAACATATTACCTCTCCTTACAAGGTCTGACCTAGCTATTATCCTCAGACTATCGTAGCTGCAGCAAGATGACTCACAGGTGGTTATACAACTGTGACCAACCTTGTTTTTTAATAGGAGCTGCTTTAGGATCTTCTGTTGGAAGCTGTCAATTTCTTTCAAAAGTTTCTCAAAGTATCCCTGTATAATGAGTCCCTAAATCATACCTCCAATCATTATTTTTGTATCAACACTTTGGGTAGCACTCAAAGTGCTAACTCTTCCTCTTTCCCTTCACAAAATTATTCTTTGTGTTGTGAATGTGTGAAGACTTCAGCTAGTGAAATGCTAGGAAACTTGAGTAAGAGACAGACTTTGTAACTACATCTGGCAAAGTGGCCCAGAACAAAGCAAGTAGGAGAGCACCAGGCAAAGACTATAAAATTCATCATTCTACAGTCTGACCATATGGCACACAATTACTGACAGGCATATAAAAAGGCAGTCTTTGTGCCTCTTTGCCTTAATAAGGGCACAAATTTTTGTATAGTCATACATTAAAAACTTAGGTAATTTATTCTATCTTGCTCAGATCCACCACCTTCTTTTTGTCCTCTTTCATACTGTCTGTTTTTTTTCCTTTTCTACTTTTTTTGTGGGTTTTTTTGGTTTGTTTTTTGTTTGTTTCTGGGTTTGAGGGTTTTTGTTTGTTTTTGTGTGGGGTTTTTTCCTTTTTTTTTCTTGTTTGTTTGTTTGTTTGGTTGGTTTGGTTTGGTTTTGGATTTGTTTTTACTGTAATTACAATACACCTGAAAGCCTAAAGTCTAATTCCTGTAGGAAGTGATCCCTCACTCTGAGAATTTTTTTTGTGTTTCCTCAAATTTTCCTCTGTAGTAGATATGCAGTTGTGGATGGAATGCCTTGTACTCTCTTTTAAATATGTAATTTCTACCTTGTCTTTTCTCTTTTTTCTATTTCTGCAAAAATAAAATTTGTCTTCTGCTTTAAAGGATTTTCTCTACTAATATATTTTGCATAAAACAAAAGAACAATAGATATCTTCATTACCCACTCTCTGTGTTAATAGGCTCTAATTTCTACAAGTATATGGAGATACATTTAAATACTTAATAAAGTTTCATTTACTGCATTGATATTCACTTTGAATTTAATATTACTTTCTGCTAATTTTACTATGAGCAAAGAATTGTTATAGCCATTACAATATGAGATTATTTATTCAGTTTACCAGACATGTTTAAAACTACATTAGGTGTCACCAGAAGTTGTAAGCATTGTGCAGCACTGAAAGAGACTGGAATGACTGCATTTTCAATAACAACACACAAACTGTTAAAAGTCAATTTGACACGGTCATTTCTCCATTTTCTGAAGTATAGCCACAGAATTAAATCAGCCTGCTAATACTGAAACTCATGAATACGTTGCAATTGTGGGCCTAGATGACATTTGTAATCCTTCTTAAAGACAACCTGAACCAAGTACAATTGCTCAGATGACTCCATACTGCATCTTCCAAGAAGGGATCGTTATGCCAACACATGGATAAACCCAGTCTAGCATTAATACTGAGCCGCTTTCAAGATTATAGCTTTAACTATAGGGAACCACAATGCAGCAAGTTTTACTGTGCTTTTCATCCTTCGGGTAGTGTTGTATGGAGATTGCTTTGGTCCATCAGAGTTTAATAACTTGGCCCCTATCCGATCCAAAATAACTAAAAGGACTTCCAAGCCCAAGTGTAACCAGAAAATGGTCCAGCTGTATTTTTATAGCCCTGTGATTAAGCTAATGTAGACACAGCTCATTATCTTTATTTCAGTAAAACAGTTAATAAGATACAATTCTCACAGATTATTTATGTATTTATTATATTAGGCTTACAATTAAGAGAGGAAATATGTATTGAGATAGAAAGTATTAAAAATAATATCAGAAAAAATAATCAAAATTAAGTTCTGAAAATAGAATAAAATAATTTTAAAAATAAATACTATTTTGAAACATACAGAATTCTATTACTTTTTTAAGAGTTGCATGATCTAGAAGTTGTGGATTATGGTTCCATTCATTTAATGTTTCTGTGTTCGATCCAGCATCATCTGTGACTTCCAGGAGACTCCAAGTGGGCTTAAAATAAACAGCTGATAGTTCAGATATATTATCAGTCTATCCTTTAAGTATTTTCACTCATTTCCCCTTGCATGTAGAGTGGCTCATCCGTTTTACAGGAATCTATATTCAGAATTGTCAGTAAATTGGAATTTTCATGTTCTAGTCCCACGTACTGGGACATTCTGGATTCATTTGTTATTTCCACGCATTAAACAGCAAGAATAGGTCACCCTCCTCTGAACTGAATAACTTGTCATGTAGGAGATGCACAAACCAGTTTTTTATCCATTTTTGAATGGACTAGATAAAATATGCAGTCATGAGAAGAGAAAATAAGCATTTTGAATGCACTGTCAGATCTTTTATCAAGACCTAGAGCATAACGTGTAGGAACAATTGTTGAAGTGTGTCTAGTCATTTGTTGGTAAAGCCAGCCTAGGAATACAGAAACCTTCATTGGTTCTATCTTGCTGAAATTAATATCTTCCTACTTATATATTTTTCCAATCTGTGTTGTATTGTAAAAGAATCATTATTATATCTGTTTTGTTAATAATGGATCATCATGGGGTTTTGGGAGAATCCTTGACTTATTTCTCTTTAAAATATCTCTTACATTGAAGACATATTAAAAGAAAATTATTTCAGCTACAGTATGTTATGATGCTAAAATGAAAATTGGTGGTTATGGTTGTGGTGGTGGGTTTTGGGTTTTTTTTGTTAGTACTGACAGTAAAATAATATACTGCCTATTTCCAGGGTAATACAAATTACACAGAACACCCTCTGAGCACCACCTTATATGACATACATCACTCAGATTAAAGGATAAGCTACCAATTCCATCCTCTGTACTGTTTTTACCTCACAATAAAAGAAGCTAAAATTTAAGTAACATATAAAGCCTATTTTTTACAGTCACAGATGCACATCTGATACATGTATGAGTAACAACATCTACTTTCAATCTCTTGCAGGGATTCTAGATGCTATTGTGACAGTACAGTTACAGTTATGGCTAAATTTCAAGGGGTTTCTGGCCTACATTTCGTTCTTTTCTTTTTACTGGGAGTTAAACACAGCACTTCTATTTAAACAGGCATAAAGAAACAGGAAGTATTTCTGCTAATACATAGGAAAGAAAAAGAAGACTGAAGAAACTGTGGGTCCATTGCCCAGAAAAATGGAGGGCCTAGTCATATGAAATACAGAAAAGCTGAGGTGTTAAATGTCTTTTTTGGTTGCCTTTACTAGCAGAGCAGTCTCCAGGGATCACAGATCCCAGTGGCCATATGGAATTGCTGATATAAGGAAGATATACCCTTGGTAGAAGAGGATCAGGTCACAGAATACTTGAACACTCTAGACATAAGTCCATGGGCCCTATCCCAGTTCCTGGGAGGTGATTGAGTATCTAATGCTGGAAAAGAGTTCCAAGGACATTAAAGACAAGAGTATGGCTTCACCAAGGGAAAGTCATGCCTGACCAATAACTTCTGGGTCAACTTGATGAACTTCTATGATGAAATATCTGGCCTGGTCCTATGTCAAGCTCTGGACTCCTCGTGCAAGAGAGACATACACGTACAGGAGAGAGTCCCGCAAATGGCCAAAGATGATGAAGGGACAGGTTCACCTCTCCTTTGAGGAAAGGCTGAGAATCAGGGACTGTTTAGCCTAGAGAAGAGGTTTAGAGGGATCTTGTAAATGTCTATCAATATGTTAAGGTAGGGTGCAAAGAAGATGAAGCCAGGCTCCTTTCAGGGATTCCCAGTGACAGGATCTGTGGCAATGGGCACACACTAAAACACAGTAGGATTCATCTGAACATCAAGAAAGCTTTTTACTGTAACGGTGACTGAGCACTGGAACAGATTCCTCAGAGGGCTTGTGGAGTCTCCCTCCTAGGACACATTCAAAATCCATCTATACATGGACCTGGACAACTGGTTCTAGGTGATCTTGCTTCACCTGTTCATGGTTTCGTGATTCTGTGATTCTGTGTATTTCATTTTCACTGTACAGCTATAAATGTAAAGCAGTACAATTCAATTCAATCTCACTTCTTTTTTCCCAAATACGACCACTTCAAAAATAAAGAGCTTATAAGGTGCTTCAGTACTTTTAAATTGTCTATTAAAAATAGGGTTTTTATTTATTGGAGCACTTTTCAGCTATACGTTTTAATTAATTAATTTTCATATTGGAAAAAAATAATAAACAATCAAGGAATCAAAGCACACGCTTATAAATGAGTGATTTTAAAGGAAATGTCCTCATGTACTTCTGAAGGCTTCTATTTACTGAAGTGTCAAAGGAATTCCAGCAGATAACTAAAAAAAAGACCACATCCTCGTAGTGGTACATAGAATCATGGAACCATAGATCCATAGAATGGTTTGCGCTGAAAGCAACCTTAAGGATTCGTTCCAGCCCACATGCCATGGGCAGGGACACCTTCCAGTAGATCAGGTTGCTCAAATCCTCATCCAAGCCGTTCTTGAGCACTTCCAGGGATTAGGCATCCACAACTTCTCTGGGCAACCTGTTACAGTGTCTCACCATCATTACAGCAAAGAATTTCCTCTTAATATCTAATCTAAACCTTCCTTTTTTCAGTTTAAAATCATCCCACATTTTCCTATAACTACATTCTCAGATAAGAAGTCCCTTACCATATATCCTTTAGGTCTTCTTTAAATATGGTAAGGTTGTTGTAAGGTCTCCCTAGAGCCTTCTCTTCTCCAGAGTAACCCGAATTCTCTCAGCCATTGTCATAGGAGATATGCGTCAGCCCTCTGATCATATTCATCTTTCTCCTCTGGACGTGACTGAGTAAGTCTATGTCTTTCTTATGCTGTGGGGATTGCAGAGCTAAACAGTGCATTTCTGCTGAGGTCTCACAAGAACAGAGGAGAGTGGAAGAGACACCTCCCTTGACCTGCTGGCCTGATGCCTCCCAGGATACTGTTGGCTTAATATGAGACAGGAAGAATGGTCATTACAATATTTGCCTGTCTCATCATTGTTCTTCCTGAGCCATCTCTTTATGGTTACTGTTTGAGATAAAACCAATTTGAAGGATATTATCCGATCAGGTAAATCTGATCTTTTGTTCTTGAAGTAGCTGTAATCTTTGTCACAGAGTGGTCCTGCATTGATATCACTGGTGTTTGGATGACTTAAGTACTGAAGTCTCTGTGGTAGTTTAGCAAATGCAACCATTAGCAAATGGTTGATTTTGCAATTCAAATTATTTCGTGTTTTCCACTTTCTTCATTGTGACATGGATTTAGAAGATGCTATGACGTCTTCTAGAAAACTGGAATACTTTGACATAATATACCAGCTGGAATCCATGCTGTGTTAGGAAGTCATTGATTCAACATCACTATGAAATGAGTTGCCTGATGTTGGAATTCTGACATAACTGATTTTTAATGTCAGTACCCTGCTGATTTTTTTTAATTTTTGTGCATTTTTACAGTTCCGGTACTAGAAATCTTTAGCTAGTACTACAGAGTGCTGCAAATGAAGACTCAAACATTCAAATAACCAGAGGAATGTTTATATGCTTGCCAGTCATATTTGCATGCAACATCATGCATGGACTAAATCTATTTTTCACACAGCTGGAGCTGTAAATAATAAAGGGTGTACATGTTTATATGCATGCCTTCTTGCAAATAGTTTCAGTTTGCATCCCTCCATGGGATTTGATCCCAGAGTCATAACTGCATTTCAGTTTTCTAAATGTCAGGCATTGACTAATTTTTAGTTATCAAGTGAAATGACAAAAAAAAATTGTATTACAGTTGTAAATTTTTTTAAACTCATGTAATCTAAAAATGGACACACAATTTGCATGCCAAGTTTTAGCCCAAAGCAAAATTTCATGGATAAATTATACAACCCTAGAAATACTAAGATTATAATGGCAGCAGTGAAATGTTTCTAAGTACAACAGTGCTAACAATGACCAATAACCATACCATTTTACCACTTCAACACAAAAGAAATGCTTTACAAGTATCACATTTGAAAATGTCAAGGCAGATTTCTATGACTACAAACACAGCTTTCAGATAATACTGTAAGCTATAAAGTCCTTTCCTTAATTGTCATAATTTGGAACAAATTAGAGAATTTTTAGGAAGCTATGGTGTAGTCATCCACAGAGCTTAAAATGCTAAATCACAATTAAAAGCTAAATCTGCTGAAGATGACTTTCTGTTGTCTGTCATATTTGCTGGAGAATCTGAGCAATGGAAGCTTAAATTACTGTTTCAAACTCACCAAATGGGCAGAAGAACCCTTTATTGAATCTTTCCGTTGTCTACAAGGACTGCAGCATCATAAGTAAATTACAATAAACTATGTATACCGTGAGAATTAAAATATACACATTCAAAAGTTTGCGTTTGCATAATTGCAAGGAATTAAATACCCCTAAGATTTTAAAGTATACCAATACCACTAAATTGAATATTATTCATCATTCCAACTTCATAACATTAAGTATAAATCGCTGTTCTTCCAGCCACCTTATAGAACCAAAGGTAAAACAAATGTGCAACTATTATTTTCCCATTGTATTTACAAATGACAGCAGAAAAGGAGATAAAGTCACTGTTGTTAGTGCTGTTGTCATACATATCAAGATGACACCCAAAGAAAGCCATCCAAATCAAGGTTTTAATACCCTAGGAAAGCATATTTTTTTCATCAATACCTTAAAGCTCAGGTGAAAATATAGAACTGAAAAATGACTAAAGAAAATAAAACATGAGAAAAGTGTCTATGTTCTGAACCTGCATGTATGAACTTATTTTGGAGTAGACAGCCATGAAAGGAAGCAAGAACTGAGGTTTGTGGGTCCTGTTATAGCACACTGGTTTGTAATTTGTGAGTGTTCAAAAGGCCTGAACAAATGTGCATGCATGATTGGACAGCATGTGCATAGTAAATATGATAAAGCATGTTGTTTGCATAACTTTAGAAAGTTGATTCTGTCTGGTTTGCCCACAGGGCAAACAATGAACAGTATCTAGGTTTTTTAAATTTCTTATGAAGAAATAGGATTAAACTCAGTATTTACCGAGTTAAAACTTTATTCATTTAAATTAGCCTTTTTAAAAGTGCAATAGGCCAAACCAAATCTATCTTTTGATTAACAGTATAGTTTTTAAATAAAATAAAAAGTATCTTTCCCTCCCGGGATGGTGTGTGCCGGCGGCTGAGGAGGTTTCCGGGGCAACCGGGCTGGCACTCCGGAGCTCTTCTCTCCGGGAGGTGTCTCTCCCCGGGCTAGCTCAGCGGGGAGGCTTGTCCTCAGGGGCTGTCTGCCTGCAGGCTTGTATCGTCGGTGCGGAGAACAAAGGAGCGAGAGAGCCGTCTCACTGTGGAACCGGGTTTATTGGGGAGGTCCGGACCGGGAAGGGTGCGGGGAAGGAGGGTCGAGGGAAGCCACAAGAGAGACCCCGAGGTTCCCGGGACACGCGGTTTTAAGGGGAACAGACAACCAATGAGAACACAGCAAGGGGGCGGCAACAGAACATAAGTAACGAATCATTACAACTCAAGGGTGGAACCAAAGACTACAGACACAGGTGGAACCAATTATAACTTAGAGAACATAGAACTTTCTGGAACTGGGGGAGGAGAGGGGAGGGTCGCCACGCCCAGTACCACCCCCCGGCCCTGACGGGCAGGGAAAGTGCCAGAAGAAGGGGCAGGGCAGAGGTGATTGTCACCCGTGGGACCAACCCCAGAGGTGTGTTCACACCCTGGACTCCTGCCCCCCGAGGCTGTCAGTATCTGGGTCGGCCCGGGAAGGGACGGGACTTCGGGGGCGTACCCCAACATAACAGGAATAAAAAGGATATTTTCAAAATATGATAATTTTACTTCCAGAATGACTGATGAATTTGGTCATTGTCATCCAAATGTACAGACAAACACAACTAAAACATAGAAGAAAATCCCCCACACACACATAACAGAGGAAAAAAAAAAGGATAAGAAAAGAGATGAACATAGCACTTTTTATGTATCACTCTATAACACTTGCCTTCCCAAGGAAAATGGACCAGTATTTCATTTGTTAACTGTAGGAAAAAATTCGTATCTGCATACGGAAAGTTTTTTCTTTATTGTATGAAAATTACTGAAGGAACAAACATAGGTGGATACCTAAGTAATATAGAGTGAATCATTAAAGCATAAAGATCAGAGCCTTCAGATTCAATGATATTAAAATTCTCTATAATTATAATCACAGGGAAAAAAAGGAGAAAAATAGCACATAGTAAACACTTCAGTGTATTTCTAGAAGTTGTTTGTATTTCTGTAACATAATCCATGACAAATTCTTTATCTACTCTTAGTACAATCCTTTTAGAATTTTATAATATTTTTCACAAAATAATCCTAAATTAAGAAACAAAGCTGCAAACACAGTGAGTTAGCTAATAATATGTTTTACTTAAATGACTTTGAAGCACAGTACAAATTAGTTAATTTTTGTGTCAAAAATCAAACGTCACTATGGAATACATTTTTTGTTATGATTGTGATTAGTATTAGACCTTTTCAAAGATGGAATTAACAATGGGACATCCACAGACTTTGATAAAAATTGAAGGGAGAGCTATTATTTTTTTCTAGCATTCTGGTTCAGAATAACAGCTTGAGGAGAGAAAATAGGAAGAGGGAGACAGGGAAAGAAAAATACATGTCAGGGAATTTTATTGTATCCCTTGAGGTAAATTAAGCACATATTTGTGCTTAACTATATATTAAAAGTAAAAAAAATAGAAAAATCCCAGTATATTGCACAGACTCCTACTGCCATGAGCAGGTCTACAGGGAGTGTGCAAAGACGTGCTGGGAGCAAATTCCTTATAAATAGTTACACCAGCACTGACCCAGTGACAGTTGCATTAGAGGTCCACACCTCAGCACCAGCTCTGATGCCCAAAGGTGGTCTCTGAGTCATCCCATTCCACTATGGCTGCAAGAGAATATTGGGGGTGTTACTTGTCCCAGCAGCAAGGGAAATTTCCCTCCTTTTCAGGGAGGCCTTCTGTCTCTGGCATTCCTGCTGGCAGACAATTTAACTGCTTCTATAGCTGGGATATGTCCTTCGTGCCATATAACTCCTCAGTCACAAATTGCCAATGCTGTGCAGTTATAATTTGAATTTCTTTTTAATCCATCCTGTGGTACAACTTAACAGGAGCAACTAGAAAGGAAAATGGAAAGTGAAGAAAGGGAAAAGAATATAATGAGAAAGGACTGATTAATCAGAGATGTAGAATCATAGAACATCTTGGGCTGGAATGGACCGTAAAAATTGCCTAGTTCCAACCCTCCTGCCATGGGCAGAGACACCTTTCACTAGATCAGGCTGCTCAAAGCCCCATGCAACCTGGCCTTTAGGTAAGTGCTTCTAGGAAAGGGGCATCTACAGCATCTCTGTACAACCTGTTCCAGTGTGTCACCAGCCTCACAGTAAAGAATTTCATCCTAATACCTAAACTAAACCTACCCTGTTTCAGTTTAAAGCCATTCCCCATGTTGTATCACCTCCCTCAGCCTGTTGCTCACAATTCTTTTGATGTAGCCCGGGATGCAGCTGGCTTTCTGAGCTGCAAGTGCACACTGTTGGCTCGTGTCCTGCTTTTATTCACTAGAACCCCCAAATCCTTCTTTCTATGCAGGGCTGTTCTCAATGAGTTCTTGTCCCAGTCTTTACTCGTGTCTGGGATTGCCCTGACACAGGTGCAGCACCTTGCACCTGGACTTGTTGAACCTCATGAGATTTTTGTTGGCTCACTTCATGAGCTTGTCCAGGTCCCTCTGGATGGCATCCCGTCCTTCAGGTGTGTCAACTGCACCACTCACCTTGATGTCATCTGCAAACTTGATGAGGGTGCACTCCATCTTGCTGTTAATGTCATTGATAAAGATACTAGACAGCACTGCTCCCAAAACAGAGCCTTTAAGGACATCATTCACCACCAGCCTCCACCTGGACATAGGGGATTGACCACAACTCTCTGGTTGTACCCATCCAGTCAATTCCTTATCCACTGAATAGTCCACCCTTCAAATCCATGCTTCTCCAGTTTGGAGACAAGGATATCATGTTGGAATGACAATTTCTTACTAAGTAACAGAGTGTTCATGACTTTGTTTTTGAATGGCATCTTCAGCTACGGAGTTAATCTTGTGATCATTACTCTGCCAGAATCACCTTTTCTTTTGTTTTTTTGATGCAACTCTTAGGCTGGATTATAAAATACATTGTGATAGTTCAGCTCCCATTCACATGTCTTTAAATGTCTGGTCCCTACTTTCTAATAAAGCTTGGAAACTGAAAAGACTGAGTTAGTTGATATTCAGCTGAGACAAATTAGAGAAATACCAGAAAGGAGGAGAAGATGAACTGGTGTCTGTATTTGAAACAATCATTTTCTACTTGACACGAAGAGTAAAAGACAGAGGTGAAGTTTCTATAAATCTGTTTTGAATAAATCTGTAACCTATATTTTTATCGGTACTTAATATTTATTTCTGAGCATTTTCCATAATTATGTCATTTTTTTCTATGCACTCCTTGCCTCTCAAATGTCTTAATAGAGTGTAATGTTTAAAAGTTGTAGAGAAGCTTGAAGCAGTATCAGCATTCTGTTAGTTTTCTGTATCACGTGCAGAAATAGTTGTGCTCTCTGGAGTTGGAATCACATTTCTTCCTTACAAACCACCTGTCACAGAGTGAGCTGCCATGAAAAAGATGAGCCAACACAGTTAATTTTTAGATTAAAATATTTGGGAGTTAGCAAAAAAAAGAAGTATTATTGGTGGAGCCATAGAACCTGAAATTTATTTGACTTGTTGATACAGAGTCTTCCTATTAACAATTTCATAAAAGAGACCATGCGCTCAATAATGCTGAGATAGCTCAACACCACTGGGTTGTATGAGCTTTTTCTTTTTCTCTCCAGAATAGAGTCTGGACCAAATGGCAAAACTGGAACTGCTGCTGGCTCTAGAGGTAAAACTAAAATTAAGAAGTCACTGGCCAATAATGTTAACCATAATGCTCACACAGTGCTTTTATGACTGCTAACTCTAGCAAAAAACACTTTCCATTTTTCATTTTAGTCTATAAAATTGGATTAAATCCAGCTTCTATTAAAAGCTGTCAGACAAACAGCGCAAAGTCTCAAGTCTTGGTATTGAGCCAAAATGGATGGCTCATAACTTTCTCACTTGCACTACTCATGTGAGAGGAAAATACCACAGCCAAACAAAAAAGTAGGTTTACCTACTAGCATCAGAAAACGTGCAGAAAATTGTGGCGTTATACCAATTCAGAAATATTTTCAAATGTAAATGCTCCTAATTTTGAATGTTCTGTTGTTCTTGTTTTTTAGGTAGTTTTGTTTACTGTTAGCTTTTAAAACTAAAATAAATTCCAAATTTTCATAGAAAATATACTAAAGCTTCATGGGTATCCACTTGCTTAAAAAAGGGTACAAGTGGTGTCTAAGGTATCCAGTGCAGATTTATGCATTTTATAGGCGATATTAATTTTTTGTAAGGTGAATTTTACAACTGTAAAGTACATGTGTCTTTTGATTAAGGGTTATTGAATTGTGGGAACTCCTGACAAATGTAAATGTAACTAAAGCTAGAAAGCCTCAAAATGCTTAAAACTTTTATACAGAGGTATGGAGAGCAGACCTTGAAGAGATTCCTCTGCTGGTAGGGTAGATCTGTTGACCATTCCCTCTTTGTGACACTGGCAATTTATCTCTTCTCCCCAGTGTGTCCTGAGAACTCACTTCTATCTCAGTCCCAATTCAGACACAGATTCAGAAAATAAGAGAAAAGCTGAAGAACTGTTCAGAGAATTAAGAGCTTGTGTCTTTCTCTGGTTATGAACATAGGTAGACCTTGGGCTTGCTACATGATCTAAAGAATGTACATAATCTTCCTAGTGACTCAGAACAGAAACCACAGTCCTGCACCAAACATCTGGGTCTACATGTTACCAATGACCTGCTACCAATCAAAAAAATTCCAGTGAGACAATAGAGTTAACACTTGGATAAGCTGGTACCAGTTTCTAGGTAAACCTATGGAAATTATGATGTATGGTTTATTTGGAAAAGAAATATAGAGAATTGATATGAATAATGACAATTAATGCTGTTTTACAGAAAATGAGTTTTTTGGCTGATTGCATTTCATGTTGAAATTACAAGTTTGGTTTACAAATTCAGCTATCTAAATGAAATAAATTAAATACCATTGATATGTTGAAAGGTCTGAATGTGCCATTTTGTAGTTTGCGATATTAAAATTATCTAATAAACATGATTGCCAATAGGAAATTATCATCAAATGATGATGGTAATTTGGCTTTTCAGAAATGCTGAGAAAACAATGGAATTTATCATTTTTACTGATGAAATTTTAAGTACTTGAATGAAACCACAGAGCCACAACAGTGGAAATTTAAGCCAAACTTATCATAAGAGGAGGAAGATTATATATGGTAATAGTAGTATTTTAAACCCCAGGAAAATGGAACTGTGATAATCTAAGATACTTCTGCCACAATCTGCTTTGTCTCTCTTGTATAGAGAGCAAATTGTACAGTGCAGACTGAAAAAATTTAAAATAAAGACCCAAGCAAATAACTCCATAATTTTCATCTTAGATGATCCATTTCATAGCCTGGAACACTGATGCAAAGGCCCAGTAAAATGCTTCTACAAGGCTCTGCACTAGGCACTTGAGCTGTAAGCATATTTTTGCAATCCTTTTAAGGATTTTCAGGTTAGGCTGTGCTGCTTTTTCATTAATACTGTCTCTGCCTTACTACGTCACTGATGAGCTTTGTCATTTTAACCTACAAAAGGTTTTAGCAGCTATGATAGTCAGTTGCATAGCAGCTGCCCTTGATTCATAACATACTTGTTTCATAACTTACTGTTTTCCTTCCTCTGCATGCCAAGAAAGCTACTAAATCTGAACCAGAATTCATGATGCAAGTTTCTGTATTTTTCTGAAAAATATTTTTATTGCAGCTTCTGTCTTGTCACTTAATACAAGGAGCAGGTGATGAAGATAACCCAAAAAAAGGTAAATGTCATAATATTTTGATGACACTCATGGCTCATTACTAAACAGTGAAGTCTTCCTTCAAGAAAAGCAAATTCCAGCTTTTGAACCATAGAGTGAAAATAGAAAAGGTTTTTTACTCTACTACCTTTGAGTTTTCAGACTCTCAAACCTGTCTTAGACTGCACAGTAAACTGCGCTGAAGAAACAGCACACCTGTATCCTTATGCTCTTTTTATTTTAGAGTACTTTTGCTTATAGTGACTCTGTCCATATTTTCAGGTGTCAGTTTCTCTGACATCTTAGCTTCCGTGTTTGTCACATGGTAGCTGTGGTGCTGGCTGCCAATCCCTCCAGCACGTCTTTCTGTCGTGTAGGGGTTGTAATGGTTAATCAGTTAATGTGGAGGTGCTTATTCTAAGAAGACAGATGAGTCCTAACTGCCTGCCATGGGCAGAGATGCCTTTCACTAGATCAGGTTGATCAGGCTGGCCTTGGACACTTTCAGGGGTGGGACATTCACAACTTCTCTGGGTAACCTATTCTAGAATCTTACCTGCATCACAATAAAAAAATTATTCCTAATATCCGATTTCTAATCTGAATCATATAAAACCATTATCCCTCATCCCATTACTACATTCCCTGATAAGGGGTTCCTCCGATCTTTCCTGTTGATCCCATTTAGGTACCTGAAGGTTGCTAGGTGGTCTTCCCAGGCTGAGCAGCTTCAACAGTCAACCTGTCCTCATAGCAGAGGTGCTCCATCTTCATGGCCTTCCTCTGGACCCTCTTGAGTAAGTCCATGTCTTTCTTGTATTGGAGGCTCCAGAGCTGGACACAGAACTCCAGATAGGGTGTCCCAAGAACAGAGTGTGGGGGGAGAGAATCATTCCCCTTGACCTGTCAGCGTCACTGCTTTTGATGCAGTCCACGATACAGTGGGTTTTCTGGGCTGCAAGAACATGTAGCTGAGACATGTTGAGATCCTCATCCACTAATACTCTCAAGTCCTTTGCAGGGCTGCTTTCAACCCACTCATCACCAAACCTGTTTGAGATTGCCTTTATCCAGGTGCAGGACCTGCACTTGGCTCTGTTGAACCTCATGAAGTTCCCACAGGCCCACTCCTCAAGCTTGTCAAGGTCTCCATGGATAGCATCCCTTCACTCAAGTTCATTGACTGCAGCACTGAGTTTGGTGTCATCCACAAACTTACTGAGGGTGCACCCAATCTCACTGTCCACATCCCTGAAAAAGATGTTAAATAATACTTGTCCCAATACCAAACCCCAAGGGATACTACCCATCACTAATCTCCAGCCAGACATCAAGCTGTTGACTACAAAACTTTGCCTATCACCACCCAGAAGTTTCATTACACATGAAATGGTTGACCTGTAAAATCCATGTGTCTCAATTTTAGAGACAACCTTGCTGTCTGGGACAGTGTATAGTGCTTTGCACAAGTCCAAATATATGATGCCAGTCCCTCTTCCTCTATCCACCAATGCTGTAACCCTGTTGTAAAAGGCCACCAATTTTGTGAGCAAACATAAACAGCAAAAAGCAGTGTGTATGAATAATAACAGAACATATGAGGCTCTTCATGTGAGGTAAGTTTTCCTCCTCTGGTACAGTCATTGTGCAGAGGACTCAGAGTGTTGGCACCTGATTCTACAGGCCTATTGGAGAATCCTAATTTGCTGTCACACATCTCACTCACTATCTCTTTCTCAAACACACTATGCATATATCAACTTTGATTTACAATGACAGCCTCATTTCATTGGTGTTTTGGTCTGAGAGTTACATGGGCTTTGCAATGAAATATTACTTTGAATGATTTCAATTATCTCTCTCATCTTCTGTTCCTGTTCCTTCCTCATGTTATTTTCAGGTCCTAATCTCAAGTAATTTGCTTCTTCATTCTACTTTTAGACATTGCATTCACACATCTCCAGGCAAGCATTGGTTACTTGGCAATTGTCTTAGCTCCCTTTTCAGACATTAACTATAATAACTGCTGAATCCAAATTTGCCTCTGGCAAGTTTGTGGTGCCAAGAGACGGTTGTGTAAACTCCTCCATGAGGTTATTATATCTATAGCAAAAGCTGTAACAGTCTGAGGGGCTTACTTTTGGTCACTACACATTTTTCAAAATTCTTATTTCAGCAGAACTCTTCGAGCATATTATAGACTAAAAAAAGTCTCTGTTTCTCTTTGAATATATAAATAACATTTACATGTCATACATTCTGACAAGTTGCTTAAAGGCAGGCATCTTGCAGGGGGCAATGACATTTCAGCTAAAGTGAGTGTATATCCTCATGGCAATAATCAATATCTCCATCTTATTACTACAGAGAATGTAAAATTTTGTCCTTGACCACATTAGACCCTGCCAGTGCTCAACTATCTTTATGCAACTGAAAAAAACCCCTTTTTTAGATGTTGTGGTTTAATCCCAGTAGGCAGTTAAGACCCTCAAAGTCTCCCAGTCACTGTCCCACAGCAGGATGGAAGAGAGAATTGGAGCGGTAAAAGTGCAAAAACTTGTGAGTTGAGATAAAGACAGTTTAATAAGTAAGACAAAAGGTACACATGCAAGAAAAACAAGGAATTCTTCCCATCAGTAGGCAGGTGTTTATCCCTTTCCATGCATAGTGCGTGCGTATCCGTTTTCATGCATAGTGGTTTTCTGTATTAAAAAGCACCATGGCTGCAAATGTCCCCACGTTACCCCAGATTTTATTGCTGAGCAGGATATCATACACATGGTGTGGGGAATCTCTTGGTTAGTTGGGGTAGATAAAACAAATAAACAGTATAGAGGATACTTTCTATTCTCTTTAGTGAGTCTGGACCATGCTGTCTGTTCATGAGAGATTTTAAAAGGGAGTTTTATACTGAAGATAGGTGATTATCCCATAGCTTTTTTTTTTTTTTTTAAAGGAAGATGTTAAATGAATCCATCTATAGCTTATTCTAAAATATTGTAATTTTTCTAGTTCTCTTATGAAAATATCATTATAAGGTAAGAAGCTGCTGAGGTACTGACTACCACAGTCTAAAAAATAGTGATCAGTATTTTAGTAAATCTTGACGGAGACAAATTTTTTCTTGGATTACTTCCAAAATTAAAGCAGAGTAAGAACACTGGGGATTTGACCTATGGTGCAGCTTCCTAGACTGGCTGTGTGCTCCATGAGAAGCACACATCACTGCTGTCAAACAAAATTGCAACAATGATAGTAAACAGTCAGGGAATATCATAAACTGACAAAGGGCATAAACAACGCCAACACAATATGTCTGAAAGTGTTTTCAGAAATCAGTGTATATTCTTTGGAAAACAAAGGGATTAGGCAAGTAAGGCATCAGCTGATGACACTCCAGGTTATGTGAGCTTTGCATTTCACAGTTCTAAATTAATTATCAGTTAGCTGTTATGCAATGCTGCACTGCATCCTTATGATATGCTGTTGTACTGTAGATAAATTGTGTACAAATTTAAAACTGAATTCCATTTTTTCTAAAGTAACAAAAATTCTCTTAGCTCCATTTCAGTTAAACTCAAAGTCAAAGAGTGCCAAATAAAATTATTTGGTGTCCTGTTACGGCAACCTCAGGAACAGATGCACAATTGTGCTCAGTTGAATAGTATTTTTCAAACCAACAGCAGTAAGCATTTCAAGGATTTCCACCTGCTTTGTGATCACATCCTATCTCAACGACTGCTTCTCATCAGTACACTACTCATAGGTAGCCTGGGGACAGTCCATCTGGCATGTTCAATGGTATGCTAACCTGTGAAGCCTGTTTGCCTAAGAGAACTTTAAAATACTCCTGGTAGTGTGTTTGAGTGTCTAAAGCTAGGCTGTGAGAATGCAAGACGAATCTGTTCAGGGAGATAATCTTGGGGTCTCAAGATGATTTTCATGTAAAATATATATATATATATATATAATCAATTGCTCTATTTAAAACAATAAAAAAGTTCTTTCTACACTACAACTGGCATAAGGCTTTAGAGGTTTCTCCTTGCTGTCTTCTTCTACTTGTTGAGAGAGTTTTATCACACTTAAATTAACTTAGTTCCAGATATGTCCTTATTTTCATGTGCAAATTATGTTCCCACCTTGAAGGGTGACATAATAAGGTCTTTAAACTTTTGTATTTCAAACGGATTGTTTTCTTCTTTCAGTCTTCCTACTTATAACTCACTGCAGTCCTCAGGGAGCTGTGCCTTTTTCCTTGCATTTGAAGGTTTATCTTGGAGACAGGTAAAAGGAAACAGCACACATTTCTACTCTGGCACAGATTATATTTTATCATTCTACCACTTGCACAATTTAAAACCACTGGCAGCAAACTGTGATCATCCCAGTCCTGAACAACTTACTCAGGCTTCATTTTGATTACCTCTACTAGAAGATTAGTTTCAAAGGGAATTTTAAATCAGGCTAAATAAATGTGGTACATCATGATGAGGATTACCTGAAATCTTGATCCAACATTCCAGAAATATTTAATTGTACAAAATACTTTCTTTTTTTGGTTTGGAATATTAAATATATATATATATATATATATATATATATCAAAGGTCTTTATTTTTTATCACTAATTTTGATTTAGAACCAATGTATCAAAATTTAGATAGAATCTGAAAACCTACATCACCTCAGTTTAACAATTAAATCAAATTTTTCATGACTGAAGAGCATCTTTAAACATTACATTTTTTAAAATGGGTAATATGGTATAAACGAGATTTGAATCAGGTACCTTAGACCTTTCATGAAAAAGACATCACATTAAGAAGTCATTATTGAAATACCTTTCAGGCCTAAATGCAACCTACTTCCTGAAGTAACACAAACTTGGAAAATGGCACCACTAAGACCTTAAAAGCCTTTGTCAAGTTACTGTGTTTACATCATGTTCTGGCCTGTAGTAAATGCCTATAACATTGTCTTTTCACAATCTGAGAAAGTACATGCTAACATCAGTCTACACAGGAACATGATAAATTTCAAAGCTCATGAGCCAGAAATGCAAGAAAATATTATTCTCACTGAACATTGCATTAAGAGCAATAATAAATTTTATATAAACTGCTGTGTTCAATTGAAGGGTTCTTTTCAGTGCTTATTTTAGTCAACCCTGAAGATCCATCATGATTTGCATCTCCAAATACTACTTCAGGCTCTGTGAATTTACATTTAAATAACTAAAGTCACTAAGATATTTCTGGAAGTAAAGCATGAGAAAATATATGTACTGGAGGTTTTACATTTGGAAATATTATTGGTAATAATTATATCTGAAATTTGTCATTTCCAAAATTAAGACAGCATTGACTGTTATTGTCTTTCTGTTTGTTTAAACCCAGGCTGGGAAATAAAGTATGACATTTGAGCATCAGGCCTGACCTTTTTTCTAAAGTAAGTAGCCTCAACATGCTTATGAAACACACAGTAAAAGTTTCAGCTTTAGAAATAAAAGCTATATTACTAGATCCATCTAAACTTTGGAATCCATACTTAGACCCTTTATTTCAGCTTCACTTTATTGCATCAGCATTCTGGGAATAATAAAGATTTCTGATGATGAATAATATCAGAGCAATAAATAAATAAAAGACATGAGGCTAATGGAGAGTAAAGTCAGCAGCTCACAAATACTAAGGTGAGCAAAGTAAGAAAATAAGAGCATAGTTTCAGACTGATGCTGCTTTCCATGCATGCAATATAAAAATACTTTCTCATTTCTTTTGGGAGTATAATTCAGAATACCATTGTTCGTTAGTGATCTTGTCATACACCACTCTTGCTTGAATATAAATACAG
This sequence comes from Origma solitaria, assembly GCA_013397895.1. NCBI lineage: Eukaryota > Metazoa > Chordata > Aves > Passeriformes > Acanthizidae > Origma > Origma solitaria. The sequence continues at coordinate 1,237,066 of VZRL01006557.1, forward strand.
GAATATCTCTATTACTTTTTTATTCCTTCTTAGGAAGGCATATCTTTCCTTGTAGGCACTCAAGGAATTCCTAAAGCTGCACATGCACATCAGAGACAGTATTAGGAGCTAGTATTAATCTTCATGAAATTCACAGTGCTGAGCCAAAATTGTAGAATAGAAGTGATTTTCTACTGCTCTTATTTTTAGATTTTATTTGTAATTCATTATATTGTACATGTTAAAATAGAAGCATCCAGTCCTATTTGCCAGAAGACCTTCTTCATCTGTTCTTTGACTGAGAAGAATAAAAGTAAGGAAGCAAACAAAACAGGGAGTGAAAAAACAGCATATTGGGTGCAGATGTCAAGATGTTGCCAGCAGGGGACTGCGGGAGTAGCTTGTGTTGGAAGAGGTGTTGGAAGAGTCAAGCATGGGAAGGGGAGAGGAAAAGGTGTTATTGCTATATTTCCTTTTGTTTCTCCCTAACCAAAGATACTGTAATTGACAATAAATCACATTTATTTTCCCTATTTCTATTCTGTTTTACCAATGAGGGTAATTGTTAAGCAATTTACGACAGCATATGACATTTCCTATCCTATTTTGTCTCACTGCCATGCTAAGGAGGGGAAGGGCAGGAGCAACTGGGTGGAAATAAGGCTGTTGACCAGTGCTGCCCACCACAAATGGTTAAAGTTTCTTTGGGTTTTTTTGTGTACAAAAATGATAGGTCATCTGTGAAATCCCTGTACATTAACCAATAGATAAAAACACACAATTAATAACTAAACTTTTTTTATTTGCATCAAATTTACTGATCAATCAACATAATGTTATTTAAATATACATTTTCTGCACTACTGAAAGTATTCCAAATGCATCTTTGCATTTTATAATAATAAAAATAAATATAATAATGAAATATCACATGATTAATTCAGCAGTTGCATTAAAATCATGCTTGACACTTACTAAACATAAGCAGGAACAATTTTTGCTTGCTTAAGAGCAGTATTTTAGTGGAACTCCTTTTAAGCAAATTTGAAAGACCCAAAAGGTAAGAGTCCGGATTATGCAAGTCACTTTAAATCTCTATATAGTTGGTAGAGAAAGATAAGCACCACTGGAAAGCAATTCAACCCACTCTAAATGACTTGTATAAAAGTCATCCACCTTTCAGGAGCTAAAGTCAGCTAAACTAATCCTCCCACACCTCAAATGAGATTTTTGCAAAGATAAGTGTTACAGGAACACCAATAGCAATATTTCATCACCAATATTTTGATAAATTCATGTTTTCTTGGGTAGGAACTTAACATAAATGCTAGAAAATACATCTACAGTTAACAAAAAGAGAGGAGGCAGACAAAAGTGATGATACATATTTATTATTCAACTAGTCCATCATCATGGATAGATCTCTTATAAAAAGACATATAATAAGCATATACGTTCTTCTGTTGCATTAGGTGTCAGACATGTGCCACTTAGGGCTGAGTACTGAGGATTATGTTACACCTTCAAGCACAATGCAGATGACATTAAATGTCTTTTTGCTTTTTGCAGTGAACCAAAGACAGACTGAAAGTTTGGAAATAGAAGCGGGGTTGAGTGCCCATAAGGAAAATAGAGACATTTAACATGTTCCTGACATGAAAAATTCAGGACTAAAAAGCTCCTGGAAGAGTCTTCTCTGGGATACCATAACAACTCCTGCATTCCCCAGTTACCCTGGACAACACTGATTGTAACTTATTCCCAGTATGTGTATAAAAAAAAATAAAATCTGAGAAACAAATGTGCAAAATACAGACTGAAAACTCAGCTGTTCTAATCAAGTTTACAGAACCTGCATAAGTATATATTCCAATGCAAATGTAAGGGGACCGAGAGAGGCGTATTTTATCCATTTTTTTATATAAAATTAAACAAGCTATTTCATAAGGCATCTTGTGTGGCAAACATCCCAGCTCTGTGAAGGTAATTCATGCACTTGCTCCTAATTTTTCTCTACCTAATTTCTGTTTGTATTGCCTCAACTGAATGTCTGCTTCCCTGTGTACCTCTAATACATTCTTCAGGGTAACTGGCTTAGTTCATATCACCTTAAAATAGATAACTAAAATAGGCCAAATTAAATGGAAGGCTAAACTACCAACTCAGATGGGGATTCTATACTGTAAGATAGTAGAGTTCAGTGAGGTGAATCCCACCTCTGTTGTACTATTTTTGGGGTGTTCTATAGCTTATAAAAGTACATAATTAACAGAGTGAAGGTGTGTCTGTTTGTGCAGTGAAGGACTCAAATCAATTTCATTGATGTTCCCCTCCTTCTTAAGTACAAAGAGAAATTTAGGCTATCAAACATGAGGAAAACTGGTCACATATATAATCAAAGTAAATAAAAGTAAATCGAAGTAAATAAAAAAATGTAAAATTTCTTTACCTCAAAACTAAATTCTGGAGTGGTAAGTTATTCAGGTACTATTTTAACAACTTATCAGACAGATTTTCTAGAAATTTCAAGCTACTTCCACAGTTTATACTAATTCTCAAAGAATGCTTTAAGGATTATGTGAGGAGACTTGAGGTTTTGTTTGATTTTACATCTATATAACACCAAATTTCAAATAAATGAATAGATTAAAAATATTATCTAGGAGACACAGTTGAACTTTTGGGCAGCTCAATTTCCAAGCACAACAAAAGATATCAGGGGAAAAAGAAGGCTATTTATATTTCTCTTGCACTAACATATATAACATAAGCCTAGTGAGAAAAGATTTTTTGTGTTCATTTTTAGTTAGTAATTGGCTAGATGAGTGTAAAATCTAATCTGTAATAGATATAAAGAAATGTAGGACTTCTTTTAATGGAAAGGAGAACTCAGCAGTCTTCTCTGCTATTCAAAATGCTGTGAAGAAAACAGGACTAATCAGTGAGATGCCTGTTTTTTTACATTAGGTTGCTATGTGAATAAGCTTAATAATATATTTTCTTTTTGGGAAGTCAAAGAGGGTGAATGCCTAGGTACAAATGTTTTTAAAACACATAGATACTTTGGCTGTCAGAAAGATGGTTTCCACTATTCTTGAGTGTTCTATTTGTGCGATGTTGATTCTACTTATTCCAATGTTTTAATTCACTAGAAATAATTTCCTATTTTATAAAGAACTGAATTATAGCTAAATAATAATTTCATCATAAGAGGCATGTATGAACACAATAAAAACACTGACTTGGTGAATGTCAATATCTTTAAGACAGTAAATGTATAATGAAGAAAACAATTTAATTTTAATTGGATGATGGAATACGAGATAAATCATTGTGTGCAATTACCAGTAACAGTATAAGAACAACAGATATGGATTGGACAGGAAAGTGAAAAATCATATATTCATCATTTGTACTGTTTCTGTAATTTTGAGTCTACTCATTGGTAGAAGGAAATATACCTTCACTACAATTCCTTCCTAAGTTCCCTGCTCTTATCTCGGTCTGAAAAGGTCTAATCCATCAGTCCATTTTATATGATAAAAGAGCAGCAGTTAAGGCTCTCACAGATGAGCAGCTAAACTGGGTGGTGGGGATGGGGGAAGTGAAGAGAGAATGGGTGTGAGGGGAGAGGAGAGGGAGATTAAAAAAACCAAAAGCGAGAAAGGCAGTATCTACCCTAAAGATCCTTCTTCTTTTGAATATTTTCCAAACTTTTCCCAGAAACAGAAATGATGTACTTTGTCAATTCTTCTGAGAACTGAAGTAAATATTTTGCTACAGATTTGTACGAACACTTTGTTCTACTGAATGTTCCTTCTGTAGACCATATTCATTGGTAATAACATAGATCAAATGAGACGACAAATTTCTGAAAACAAAGGCTGCAATAAAACATTTTAAAAATATTGTTAAGACAGTGAAAGTTGTCTGTCTGTATAACTACTGTTAATGCTAAAGCACCCTGCTAATCTTTTGCCTCTTTCTGGATAAATACAGAAAATACAAATATCTAACATGGTATTCTTTGACTCTAGCTGGAAAAAAAGTATGAAGCATAATGTGAGAGGTATATAGTCCTTTCTGCAGAATAACTTTTCGGCTCTGAAATTTTAGTTTATTTGACAGAATGTCTGATTTTCTTGTTGGTTGTCTTTGGATCATATCTGAATTGCAATTTACAAGAAGATAAAAATGACTAGAATGGATGCGAAAATGTGTAAAAGAGGCATGGATACAGTGAAAAGACACACTTTACAGGAAGGAAATCCTCAACTTAATGTAAAAAAAGTAATTTAAACTTGGAATGTACAAAGTGTCATTAGAATCTCTAAACAGATTTATATAGACATGTTCACACACTACTTTAAGACAGTAATGTTTCACTACACACGTCTTAACAAAATTATGACTATATATTTGTGTTCTTCTATCAACTAGAGAAATCAATTATCATATTACCTCTAAGAACTCAAGTAAGATTTATACAAAATGTATTCTCCTTTTTAAATAATATTCTATATTTTAAGCTTCCCAAAGCAAAGACAGAAGATGAGTCACCAGGTTTCTTTGTTCTTATCATACCCAAAATTTCCACCTAACAATGCAGCATCCTAATCTCTAGATTATAGGGCATAAGAATGAGGAACACCTCATTTCCTGTGTTAAATGTGACAAATGATGAAATAATAATCAAAGATTTCTCTGGTTTAAGACTTGGATATAAGCTCACGTTCAGGTGGTTCTCCAGCTTCTACTGTATGATACGGCTTTCATTTTATGCAAAACAGGCATTGAGTAAAATTCAAACCCAGTCCTGCCTGTACATAGGTAGAATACAGAATGTTTCAAAAATGGCATCTCCTTTCTCTAGGAAATAAGTTCTCCTAGTTGTTCCTCTCTCTTCTAATGTATTTTCTTTCTTGGTGTTGAATCCCAAACATTGTATGTAGTGTATTTAACAACAGGACACATATCAAAGTACATATGGACATATGGGTGATGCTTATTTGACCCATATATTCACACAGTTAAATTTAAACTAGTCACCTGGATAGCAGTCACCTGATCATTATTGAATGAGCAATTTTCTAACATAGATAAAACGTTTTAGACCTTAAATAAACTAGAAATCTTGCCCACGTCTTTCCACAAATAAGTAACTGTCCTTTGATTAAACCCTCCTTAAGAAGAAAAAAAAAAGTAAACTCATGCTTTCCCTTTGAAAGGGAAGACAAGTAGCTCGAGTTTGAGCACTGAGGCATACAAGAGTTAAAGACCTAAAATACAGATCATCTAAAGACTCATATAAATGACTGCATCATATTTTACTAGTCCTAAAAATGACTCATTGGTCCATGTTATTAAGACAGTTTGATATAAAATAACTTTTACTGAAGTAATCTTTTAATTCACACTGTGGGATTAAATGACAAACTGAACAGATGCTCTTTCATCTTGAAAGGCTTGTTATGGTGAAACATCCTATGCAGTCATTGAAATGCCTAGAGGTCAGCTAAACCAAATCCCAGAGGTATAGGACTAGCCTAAGTAATTCATGCTTCAAACGATTTAGGAAATATATCTATTCAGATGTCTGTAGTCTTGTCAGCCATATGTTATATCTGAAAGAAGTCTGGTTAATTACCAGCCAAAAGAGGATACTTCAATCTGTGGAAGAGGTATGCTACAGGAAATTTTAAAAAATAAAATAAAAAATTACAACACCCCCTCTCCACACAATTACTTATCATTCAACCTGAAAAAATGAAACCCAACCGATGATTATTTTATTCTCAGGGATTATGTAAGTAGATCTTTTGTGATATTAAATTTATCTTTGGGTTTGTATATTTGAACTAGAAGTTAATGTTATTCTAATCTCTTTCTGTAGGAAGTCTGGCGAATAAAATTCTATTTACATTCATATTTACAAATGTATCTTGAATAAGCTGGAATTGGCTGAATGAAGGAAAACCATATCGATGAAGAATGTGACGTTAAACCTCTCCTTTGAAGAACTGAATGTGAAGTCAAGGTCTTACGTCATACCTTAATGTCAGGGAGAAAGCTGCCTTCAATTAGTAATCGCTCAGAGGAAAAGAAATAAATGAGTGGAGATTCCACCGTAAGAAGTATGCAGTTTGCCATCTCTCCTGTTTCTTATTTCATTTCCAGTTAACTGTGTTTGGCAAACTTTACTTCACTACTACAAATACTTAAGTGATAGAGGCTTGAGAGATGCTCAAGCGTGTTTCACTCAGAGATAAAGAGATGAAAATGTTTTTTGTGGACTTTTCAATTTTTATTTTTCAATGTTTCAAAGAGTTTAATTATTATTAATGACCATTTCTGTTGCAAATATGTAGGTCTCAAAATAAACTAAATATTCTGAAATGGTTGCTTGTAGGAGACTGGAGGAACAGCCGAATAGCTGTGAACAACCAGGTGGAAAGTGTGTGTGGGGTAGGGGTGGGATGCAGGGAGATTTCTGTGTAGGTGGGATGGTGCACTGCTCCACATTCTGCCTCATGGAGCCTCTGGTCCGGTCCCAAAACAGTTGCCAAGCATGTGGGAAAGCCCCGGTATAGTGCCAGCCAACCACATGGGTCCTGGGAGGGCCCCAAGAAACCAGAGCAGGTAAAAAGCCAGCGATACATGTGTTGGACAGTGTGCTTCCCTGCCTTGGATTTAAAAGCAGCTGACACCATGCTGGATCTCAATGGGACACGCTCGATCACCCAGTGACTGTACATATTTCTTTCTTTCTCTCTCTCTCTCTTCTCCTAACTTCCTCTTCTTGGAATATTTTGTAAGCCAGACTAAACGATTTCAGTCAATTCCTTAGTAGATGCCTTGTTGTGTCTGGGCAGTTTAAAGTTGGATAAGTTTAAGTTTACTAAGATGAAGTCTGTGGAGTGCCTTACTTTGTCTGGACGCTGGTTTAAGATCTGCAGACTACCTTATTCTATCCTAATGTTCTAAAGTTTATGAATAAAAGATTGTTATTCAATGTCCTGAGAATTTTGCTGTTGCTCCCATGCACTGATAGAGTAAATCTAATTACCTTCCCCTTAAACTTGCCAAGTGAGCTGGGGCTTAATGTTGCTGTGTTTTGGGGGTTTTGTTTGGAAAAGATACAAAAAAATTTCTTTTGGGTAAAACAGGCTGGGCATTTTAAAAATTTCATTGTTATCACACCTTATTTTAAGTGAAATCTGTAGTCAAAGTGAAACACTAGTTTGCTTGTTTTTTCTTTACAACATGGAATACTTTGGAAAATAAAACATGAAATACGATAGTCTTTAATTAATCAAGTTTTCAAGATATAGATTGTTGAAGGAATAATTATTTTTATCACAGTACCAACGAAAGTTGTCTAAAATGCAATTTCAAATGTCATAGCCAATACTATATATTTCATGGTCAAATTCCTGTGCAACAAAGATGCAGCAGACATGGAAACTTATGTTTATAAACCTGATCATTCCCCTTTTAAGATGACATTTATCATTCCAGTCAGCTATTATTCTAGGACAAGCTGGGGTGGGCAGAAAACTATGATCCAAAAGCAGAAAGGCCTCAGGTTCTGTACCCTTCCAGTTCATGCATGTCTGCTGTGTGATGTAGCTGAACGTTAAACTATCCTCAGGGATCTCTTAATGCATTACAAGACATGAATGACTTTGCTTGCTGTTGCTAAACTAAACCTTTTCTGAGAATTATCATTGCTGTGCTTCACCAGTGTGGTATTTTTGCTAGCTATTCAACACTCATCTCCTTTTCCTTCAGGATATGGAACATCTCTTTTTAATTTTTTTTTCTCTTTTTAATGTGGAAAAGAATACATGTTATTTCTGTGTAACCACCAGCATCTCCTGAAAGACCAATTCTCTTCAATTATTAATGCTTCACCAAGTGGGGAAAGAATATAATTATTTCTCATTGGTACCTCATACATTTATATAATAATTAAATTTTTATCTATCTATTATTATATTTCTGTTATAAGATTCTCAGAATTTTTCCTATAAAGACTAACATTTTCTCTGTTAATGTATATTATCATTTCCTGATCAAATATTTTGCTCACAATATGTGCTGTAGGTTACATGTATACTGCACTATTTTAGGCTAATCATTTTGGGAATAATTTTCTCATCCTTTTTATTAACGTAATGCATATCATGTCCTCTTTCTTGGGGATGATAATACAAAGATTTCTGGTTTTTTATTATAGGTGTTCCACTGCAGAATCAGTTGCAGTCCATAATGTTGAATAATTGTATTTACCCATTGGCAGGATACTCACTCAAGTCATCATTGTTTAGTATTTATGTTTTCAGTTTTCTGCCCTTTTACGTAAATGAGAAGTGTCCATCTCTTTCTCTTACAGAAGACTTCAGAATTTCTTTTCAGGGAGAGATTTTTGAAAGCACCTTAAAAAATGTGCATGCCTGCTTGATAACACACAAGAATTCCCCTATTGTAGACAGAGGCTGAAGGTCAGATATGCAATTTCATATGCTTTCTCTGAGCCAACACTTTGGCTGCTCAGCAGTAGGTTATCAGAAGCCAAATATTGTCCCTGTTGGAATCATTGATAGAACTGAATTGACCTTTTCAATAGAATTAACCTTTCTAATGATCAGCTCTGAAAAAACCCAAACCCATATATATGTGTATGCTTAATTATATATACACAAGCACATTTATATTTATGGGGTGATGCTAACCAGCATCTGTTCTTGCTGAACTCCAGAAGGTATGAGAGAGTTGATTCCTATGCAAAGTATGTTAATTCTTGTCTCAGTTTTTACATCTTCATTAATTAGACTTATTTTACAGATAAGTTCCCAGCTATTTAAAAATAGTTATTTTATTTCTTTCACTAGGTTTTCCACTAGAAACTCTCACTTTCAAAATTGCTTTATCATTCTGAATAATCTTTCAGTATTCAATTACCCGAATAACTATTCTAATTGTTTTAAGATATTTGAAAAGAAACATGCTGTTTCCCACTAACTCTTCACAACACACAAGCTGTTATATCAGTTGTAAAGACAATATCATTTCCGTCTTCCCCATTCTTTCTTTTGGTTATATTTGTGCCAAGACTTTGCAGTGCTCTCTGATGCCTTTTTCAAATATTCCTGTGGACATCTGACCATTCATTTTCTAAAGATTTTAAAAAAATTTTATTTCCATTTTCTTCTTCCTAACATGGTATTCATTTAATGATGTTCAAGGTAAACTAGAAATGCCTGAGCTTTCATGGATTTTAATTTCACCAGTGCTGGAACTGTTTGCCATTATCATTTTACTACCTATATCCCACTTTCTTTTCTACACAAACAGCATTACTGCTGAATTTTCCACCTCCACCCCTGTTTTTTTTTCTTTTTCCTGGTTATTGAGCTCCTTTAAAATCCCCCAGTTCCTTAGGGCAATATCAAAGATTGTGGGTATGCTCAGAAGCCTCATTCTCCTAACATAAGAGAATCAAAACATAAAGTCACTGACAACATATCAAAGCAATCCTGCAACATGACCTCCTGGGAAAAGGTATCCTCTGGAAGATTATTAAGAATGCTTATGAAAACAAGGAGTGAGGTAACCAGATTTATTCCTTTTTTTTTTTTCATGTGAATAAATCTTGTTTCTAACATATCTCATGAGTAGAAGAAGCATAAAAGCAAAACATTAACAGAAACAATGTCAAGTTCATTCTAACCGGAGGCAAGCACAACTGGAATCAACTCTTCAAAGAACATGGAAAAAAAAAAAAAAAAAGCAGCCTAGAATCAGCTTTGTCTGTAAATCAGTTTCTGTCTTCACTAAAAAGTATACAAAAAGTACATAAATAAACCAAAATCTAAAAATGCCGTTTTTTTCCTGTTGGTTCCCATTATACAAAATTATGCCAAAGGTTCTGAAAATTATTTGATCAGGTATGTATTTTTAGTATGAAAATTATGCTCATTGATCTTCCAGAGATACTAGTAGTAATTGGTGTAGATGCTTATTTTTCTTATGATAGCAAAGCAGAAACTTTGTTACTTTATTGTTTATGTATTGAATAATTTTAGAAACTTTATTGCTACTGCAATTAAAATTAGTGTCATCAAAAAATGGGGAAGGTGTCTTTGTACAATTTTTTATTGCATACTCAATTTTCTTAGTAAGGATGTTATGAAAAACTAATTAAGGAAGGAGGAAAAAAAAATAAAGAAGGAAACTAAGTGTTAGAGAAAACAATCCTAAAATTAGAGTTATTTATTCTGTTTTCTGTTTTAATTCAGCAGGTAAAATGTGAGAAATAAACCCCATGAAAATTCCAAGAGTACTGATTTTAATTTTTTTAATTTTTTTTTTAATTTTAGGTTTCTGTGAAAATTTGAGGAGGAAAACATTAAGTGGCAATTTTTGATTAAAATCCTACACAAATTTAAGACAAAAACAGAAAAGCTTTAACAGTTATTTAACTGTTATGATCTCTTTAATCACCTAATAACCGTCATATTTTCCCTGGTTCTGCAGCATTTAACTGGTGGTCTGAGGTAAATTTATGATTTCTGTGTATGTGTTATCCATACCATCATTTCTACTGATCTCAAGAAGGCAAGAATATCAATAAGAGTGAAAACATATGGTCAATAATAATAACTAAAAAAAACCAAACAAACAAACAAAAAAAAAAAAAAACCAAAAAACCAATAGTAGAACAAAGACAAAAATTGAAAAAATATTAACAAAATTAAAAAATACTGACAGTGATATAGAAGAAAATTATCTGGCTGATGGGTAACAAAATGTAGAGTGACACCATGTTATAACAATGCTTATTAAAATTTCAGAGCTGTCCAGCCTGAGAGATTTCAAAGTTAACATAAAACAAACATGAGATTATTATTAATATTATCAAAGTATTATAAGATTTTCCCTAACTATCCCAGCTACTGTTTGTTTTTATTAAAAGTTGAAGAGGTGAAGAAACAATATCTACAGTCTCATTTTTTAGAATGGGTGACAAAATTAGATTTGCTCTTCTTTTTCCTTATCATTTCAGCAACAATGACCTGTGATTACCAGCAGGCAAAGATTTATTCTTAAAGGCAGGGGAAGAAATAAATAAATTAATTAATGATGAACTTCTTGATTATGGCAGTCTTCTAAACTGTACTGGTTTGTAATTTTTTTTTTTTCAAATTTTAGCTAACTCTGAGCTCAGATTTATAAGACAGAATTGAGCTAATCCAAAAAGGATGCTAAGATAGGACTTTCATAAACAAAACCTGTTTTAATTCCATAAAATAAGATTTAAAAAAAAAAAAAAATCCAGCCTCATACTGTACCTGACTACTACAGGCTGTTTTTTCACTTCCCATATAGCACCTGATATGAAATGTCTCTAGAAAGATAATACATTAGCTTAAATGGGCAAATCCCTGATCAGGTAAAATGATTTAAATACCTAACACTATTTCAACATTTCTCATTTTGTTCCTTTTTTGGTGGCATCAGTAGTTATCAAAAGATGGTTATTAGGCTTAATTATTCTCCTAAACAAAGAACAACCTTTGCTATTCTTTAAGTAAACTTTGAAGGATTCCACCACATCAAATTCAGGTGCAGCTTGAATGTTTTATTTGGCTGTCTTATTGTCATAGCAAAATAGAAATGGCTTTGAGATCTTAGCATTCACAACAGAAAGGAATCTGCAATCACCTGATCTGATGATGGTTCTTCACAGCTGAGGCTTTTCTACAGCAAAATGAGTGATAAGATACATGGTACATTACTCATCTGCAGAACTGCTCAGTGTTATCCTCTATATTATCCTCTATACTTATCCTCTGTCCTATGAATTCTGGTTTTAACAGAAAGGTTCTGTCTTCTTGATCAATTTGCCAGTATTTAGTTAAAGCTTCAAATGTGCTCATTGCGTGTTTAATTATCTGATGGTACACTATACTCAGAGTCAGAACTTTGTGTTCTGAAATAGTTTGCTTTCCCCTCTTCCATGTTTTTCCACTTCTTTCCTTCTTTAGGTAAAATAAATTGAAACTTTCTTACAACATAGTAATATTTCTTTTTTGTGGGTTAGAAGGACTAAAAATAATATATTTCATTTGAAAATGTCAGCAAATACTTTGTTGTCATGACATATAACTGCAAAACATATTCATGCAAAACGCTATCCTGCCCTCAAAATGAAAAGCAGCAAGAAAAGTGCCAGAGCCAGCTGTCTTGGGATTCCACCATTACTAAGAACACTGTCAGCATAATTCCATTAGGTCATCCTTGATATACAACTGACTGGTATGGAGCCATAGCAAACCTTCTGAGATGCAACCTTCAGTGTACTCCAGCGGATTGGAACTCTGACTGCAACTAGCCTATGTACTTCACTTGGGGCCAGGCAGACACTATGTGTTCTGTCTAAAATAACTTGTTTGGTTAACTTGAGATTTCTGGTCCTAAGGACTTGTTAGCCTGGTACTAGGAGCAGAAAAAGTCCTCCATCTTTGGCTCTAAAGAAAGCCAAAGTAGGACAGGAAAGCAAACTATCACAGAATATAAAGTTCTGACTGAGTATAGGGTACTGCCAGATTAACGAACATGCTATATGAGGGGGAAAACATCCGCAAACATACTACTATGCATCAAGAGCTTTGTCTTTACAATATGAAATTCTCTGTTGTAAACTTGTAAGACCCCAGTTCTTCTCTCTACTTTGCATGCAAATACAATTGAAACATTTTAATATTAATAGATAAAATTTTCATAATTGTTTAAATCCATTGGATTTTTCATTTACTTCTTGAGACAAATTTTCCAAACTGTCAAGTACTGATACAAGGGCTACGAAGAGGCTCAGGACTACAGTAACAATGTCTAAGATCATTCAGGCTGTGGAGGTAAAGGGCCAGAGGTCTTGAGATAGTAGTGAGGTGTCTGAGCTAGGGAACAAAATGCTAGAAGGGAGTTATATCAGCATATTTCTATTTCCTCTAGGAAATCTAAGAAAGAGTGTATGGACCTTATAAAATCAGTTTGATGCACTAGTTCGTAAGTCTTGACTAAGGGACTACATCTCAGTACATTGTTGCAATTGTAAATTAACATTTCATTGTTTATTCCATAGTTAGCTGAGAAACACCAGCTTAATCCGGCTGATCTCATATGTTAAATTTTTTCATGGGCTTACTAGGGACAGTAGAAGCATCTATCAAGTACATAAATAAGAAATTCAATTTTGTGAGTATTTGTATTAGAACTAAAGTCAGCTATGCTTTCATGAATCAACCAAATTCAGTTAAATCTGATAAAAGAACAAAACACCTTTCCATAACTCTGAAGCAAAGAACTTTCTCAATTTTAAAGCCTTTTCCCCCACTGCTCAGCAAGTTGAGCAGAACTGCAGCTTGTTACAGGGTCCCTCAGTTTTATCAAGGGGAGAGCTGTGCCTGACAGGCTCAGCCAGAAATTAACTCCTCACAAGGGATGGGTACAAGTGCCATCACAACATCACTGGAGCCAGACTGTGGTTCTATGGAGCCAAAATGGGGTCCTGGCCCTGAGCAGGGGAGATGCCCCAGCTGATATTCATCAAGGAGAGTGATGTGTGTTGTCCTCAGCACGCTGGCAACTCTGTGAGATAACTCTTCCTTTTGGACACTGACTTAAACTGCTGAGCTCTACCTGTGATTTTGTCTTGCTGCTTTTCCATCTACCCTAACTAATCTCAGCTGTATTATTGTATATGCTGTAAGGCACAGTAAATACTGCATATCATTGGCATTCTTTGTGTTATCAGTTATCTCTTCCACATAAATGGCACTATTTGCAAAGTATTCTGAAAGCAATCTAGGAAATTTTTCGATCTGTTTTGACCCACAGCTATTAACTGTTTTTCTTTGTTCATAATAAATTCTATTGAGCATTGTAAGGGTTTTATTTTGTCATTTAATATCAAAGGCAGATGTGCATATATATTCATGCACTTCTCAGTGTTTGTAATGATCCACTGCTATCACTTAAAGAAAATACTGCCAGTTTGCGGCTTTGTTTTTATTTCTTCTTCCTTATACACCTGTATTAAGGCTTTATTCATCCTTATTATGGTACCTAACAGATACAGAATCTTTAATTCAGGCCTCGATAACATAAAGTATTTACTATTGTAATCCTTTGTCAACGAGACATTTTTATCAATCTTTGTAAGACTTCAGGCTATGTAGAAATGCTGTTGTTTGAAATTAGACTAACACAAGATTAAATCAGAGAAAGATTAAATGTCAGTAACGTGGGTTTGTCTCTTATCCACAAATACATATCAATTTTGTAATAACGTAAAACCTTTTCTGTAAAAATGCAAAACTCTGTGTAAGGCCTTTCCTTAAAAAAAAGAAAAAAAAACCCGAAAATAAGATGAAGAAAAATATATAAATTCAGTTTTCAGTTCCAATACAGAAATACATTCAAATATGTGACTAGTCATCATAGCAAAAAAAGTTCCAAATACTGTGTTAGAGTAACTAGTATTAAAATTGATCATTTGGGGGTTTTTTGTTGGTTTGATATGGTTTGGCTTTGTTTTTGGTGGGTTTCTTTTTGTGTCTTTGTTCTGGGTTTTTTGTTTGTTTTTCTTGCTTAGTGTAATTTTTAATCCTTTTCTTAATTGTATGTCTTAAATTTTCTTTCATTTCTCTAATTGGTAGAGACAGCTTAATTCATGTTCACATAGAAACAATCAGCAAATGGTCAAATATATACTGTGGGATTTAATTTGAAACAGACTTCAAAGCATTAATTAATTTGGTTTTCCATGGTCATGACTGGGGCAAAAACCCAAACAGATAAGACATAACAAGTTCATAACTTCATTAATTTAAAATATAGGGGGGAAATAGCCAAGAAAAATTTACAGCCTGTGCAGATATGTTGCTCCATTTTACAAAGCAAGTTTATTTTTAAGTTCTATGTTTTTGCACTTGCTTTTTCTCTATGTTGTTCATCAGTAATGATAGGTTCATTATAATTGTCCTTGATGTGATGGAAAAGGAACTAAGAAATTTTTTAGCAGGTTGGTTCTCACTTAAAAGAAGTATAAAAAAGTTTTTCCCTTAATTTTTATATGTAGTCTTTATCCTCTATTAGCCAGACTTCACTGCTACAAAAGTAATATTACAATGTGTCTTCCATGCATCATCCTCCACCACCTGACAGAACTGCTTTTACAGCACAGGCAGTCATGGCTGAAATATAATATATTTCACAAAAAACAGGAAGTGGAAAATTGCTAAAAAGAAAAAAAAATTTACTCTCTTCATAAGAAGAACATGTTAGACACAGTAGGCTACTTGGAACAGCTGTAGCATGTGTCATATGTCCTTCCCTCTCCAAGGCAGTATTTCTCAAATTCTCAAGAAAAATTCACTTTCTTTATGAAAGGTTGTGAAAACACTTGAAAAGGAAAAACACTTCTTCTTTCAGAAGCCTTTCTAATGATAGAAAAGATTTCTCAAGTGCGCATGAACAATCAAGATGGTACAGAGGAGATGAACAAAAGGCATGTACTCAAGAAGCTCAGGGAAAAAGTAGGGAGTGACTGACTTTGCAAAGAAAACTGAATTCATCCCAACACAAAAGGGACAAGAAAGGTGGCCGTTATTTCAGATAACCTGCTGTATAAGAAGTGTGGATTGATGGGTTGTTTAAATGGCCTTCCCTGTGTTAACTAAAAATGGTTTATTGTCTTCCTGAGTTGATTATGCCAGCACAGGGAAAACGCAAATGCGGCTCAGCCCAACACAGATTATCAAAATAGCAAAATCAAAATCAAATCTGAGAAAGCAATGGACTTGAGCTGGCTTCAACCCACATATTCCTTCCTTGAAACTGGGGATGCTCATCATGGTAATGGTGAGCATATAGAAACTAGGAAAAAAGGAAATATGAAAAAGGTAGAAGGAGGGCCAAATAACTTGGGAGAAATATAGACAGTCTGCATACACAAGGAGTGGGTTAGAAACGCCAAAACCCCTGTGAAGTTGAGTCTGGCAAGGACTGTGAAAGGCAACAAGAGCATTTGCAGGTAAATCAGGAGCAGAGGGAAGACTAGGAAAAATATGGGCCTGCTGCTGAATAGGGTGAGGGATCTAGTGACAAAGGAAATAGGAAGTGACAAGGTTCTCAATGCCTTCTTTGCCTTGGTCTTCACTGATGAAATTTATCTTTGCTGTAGGAAATTCTGAAGCAATGGAGACAACCTCAGTGGAGAAGGATCAGTCTAGGGTACATTTCAACAGACTGGATGTGTACAAGTCCAGGTCTGCTTTTGGTCACACACAGGTGCTGAGGGAGCTAGCCAATGTCATAGGACATGCTCTGTAAGGGTATGTGGAAAGTTAGACTGTCTGCTTCACTGACATTATCCAATCAAGGAACTTTCAATGCAAAGGGGATAATAAGTAAAGGAAGAAGCAAAATGACAGACATATAGAAAGCTGAAAGACAAGGGATAATGTAGATAATGTGAAAATCCTAAAGCCTCCGCCCAATAATTGATGAACTGTAAAGAAATTGCAGACACAGCTGTGGAGAGGACAAAGGTGACTTTGCAATTGATAACAATGAAGGAAAGAAACAAAAGGAACATGAGAATACCTGATGGGGAAAGCTGTGGACCTGTGCAAAACTTAAAAGTGAATGTTTAGATGAATAGGACTGGGGGAGAAGCAAAGTAGGGAATAGGCAAATGAGGTGGGTATAAAACATGCCAGTCATGCTCTAGCCAGTCAGTTTGCCTTTTAGCTTTCCACATAATCACTGCAGTCTGTCCTGTCTTCTTATTAAATCCTTTCTGAGCTATCTGTGTAATCTCATTCTCTACCTGGTGCGTGTGGGAGTTCTTCTAAGACTAAATGCTAGCTGCTTGGGAGACCAGCGTGAGTGGAAGTGGAACACCAACAGAGTCAGACAGGGAATGTAGGTCACCCCAGGCATGTGGTGCCAGCAACTGGAACAAGGTGATTCTCAACATCTCTAGTTGGAGATGCCAATACCTTCCTGAGAATGTCATTGTTGTGTTAAGGGTATAGAAGTCTGGCAGAAGATAAACCTGGTTGCATTCCAGCTAGTCCTAAGAGATCAGAGGGGCTGGCTGTGGCTGGGCTTAATTCTGATTATAGCCAATTCAGCTATAGAAGTCTGGTCATGTTCAATAGGAATTTCCAATAGGAATAAGCACAGACTCACAAATAGTGCAGTTTCAACACTATAGGTCTGGTGGCACTCAATACGTACTTGTGTGATTCCAGATTGATTAGTGATGATGAATAGTGTGATTTGTCAAGCCAGTACTATAGGTCTGACCGAGTTCAATAAGAATTTACACATCCAGAATAACGAACAGTACAGTTTATTGAAGCAACAGGGAAGCAGGTTCAGGATTGCAAGTGATAAATGCACTAAATACAGAGTGTTAATACACATTGTAACGGAAGGTATGGTAAGAGATCTATTAACACTGTAGGTGCCCCTGCACTGTACTGGCAGACAGAGAGGTGTACTGGTGTTTGAAGGAACTGTGAATGGGTATGTGCTTAGTGAGGATAATGAAAACTCGAAGATCTCACTCTGATGAACGAATTTTCCATGCATGTTCTTTCCATAACAAAGAACAACAGATCTTTGATGAAAAGTGGAGATGCTATTGTGTCCTGTTTACTGAAGCAAATCTTTCTTCCAGTGATGGACATTGATAGAAAGCCTTGAGGGGAAGAATAAATGACGAGCAGCTGAGGTCACTTGGTCTGTTCAGCCTGGAGGAGACTGAGGACAGACCTCATCACAGTCTACAACTTCCTCATGAGTGGAAGAGGAGGGGCAGACACTGATCTCATCTCTGTGGCGCCCAGTGACAGGACCTGAGGGAAGGGCCAGGGAAGTGGTCACAGCACCAAGCCTGACAGAGTTCAAGAAGTGTTTGGACAATGCCCTACGGCACATGGTGTGACTCTTCTGGGTGATATTGTGCAGGACCAGGAGTTGGACTTGGTGATCCTTGGGGGTCCC
This sequence comes from Origma solitaria, assembly GCA_013397895.1. Lineage (NCBI taxonomy): Eukaryota > Metazoa > Chordata > Aves > Passeriformes > Acanthizidae > Origma > Origma solitaria. The sequence continues at coordinate 1,255,126 of VZRL01006557.1, forward strand.
TTCCAACTCAGCATATTCTGTCATTCTGTGATTCTGTGATTTTGGTCTTGTGTTCTGGTTTCAGATGGAATAGAGTTAATTTTCTTCCTAGTAGCTGGTAGAGTGCCGTGTTTTGGATTTAGGGTGAGAATGGTGTTGATAACATACGGGTGTTTTAACTATTTCTAAGCTGTGCTTACCCTAAGTCAAGGACTTTGCAGTTTCCCATGTTCTGCCACTGAGCAGGTGCAGAAGAAGCTGGAGGGGGGAGCATGGACAGAACAGCTCACCTGAATTGGTCAAAGGTATATTCCATACCACAGAATGTTGTGCTCAGTATTTAAACTGGAGGAGCTGGGCAGGAGTCACTGATCACTGCTTGGAGACAAGCTGGGAATTGGTCAGCAGGTGCTAAGTAACTGTATTATTTATCACTTGTTTTTCTTCAGTTTTATTATCTCTCTTTCCTTTTCGTTACTACAATTCATATTGGTGTCATCATAATTAGTATTATTAATATGATTTTTTACTTTGTTTCAATTATTAAACTGTTCTTATACCAACCCACAAGGTTTACTACTTTTTCCCTTATTCCTGACTCAAAGACAAGATAGTGTGTCCTTGCAGCAGAGACGGTGAATGCTGTCCTGGGCTGCACTGGAATTTTTTGCCAGTAGATAAGGGTGGGAGATTTTCACACTTTATTCAGCACTGGTGAGGCCACACCTGGAGTTTGTGTCCAGTTCTGGCCTCCTCAGTACGAGAGAGACATGGACATGCCGGAGAGTCCAATGAAGGACCACAAAGATGATCAGGGGACTGGAGCTTCTCTTCTATGAGCAAAGGCTGAGACACCTTTGCTCTTCAGCCTAGAGAAGAGAAATCTCAGGGGGAATGCCATCAATGTGTCTAAACAGCTGAAGGGAGTGCGTAAAGAAGGAATCTTTCAGTGGTGTGCAGTGACAGAACCAGAGGCAACAGTCACAACCTGAAACACAGAAGGTTCGCTTTGAGCCTCAGGAAACACTTTTTTACTTCTGTGGTAACTGAGCATTGGCACAGGTTTGACAGAGAGGTTGTGAAATGTCTCTCCTTGCTGATATTCAAAAGCCATCAGGATATGTTCCTGAACAACTGTGACTAGGTGTCCCTGTTCCAGCAGTGTTCTTGGACCAAATGATCTCTAGAGATTCCTTCCAACCTCAACCATTCTGTGGTTCTGTGAGTACAAAATCTTTGGGTTTGACTACATTACAAAACATATATTGTATAAAGCCAAGACATTACATTTATATACAAATGAACATGTAATTATTTTATGGTATATTTAAATGAAACGTAATCTTAAGACAGAGTTCTTTCTATGATTCTTTTTATCATCATACATTGTCAAAGCCAGAAGCAATTTCAGTACTTCAATAATAGCATGTGATGAAGTAACCCACTTTCATGTCAACCTCCAGAAAGCATGTCTTGTGATACCTAAGCATGTTAAAGGAATTTGGGTTTACTTCTGCATAAGTTTGAACACATGAACCACAGTTTTGTAACTGTTCTCAGTTCTACCACCTTCTCAAGTTAACAACTCCAAACTGAGCAGACTATAGTGGGTTTCTGAGGGTGTTAATGCAATCCAAGACAAGTAGTGTGACATTTAACTTTAGATGATATATATGGGAAAAAAGTTGATGTAAAAGAAACTAACTTTTTTTATTCTGTACTAAGTATTTACATTTCAGAATGAGATACTATTACCTCTTTCACTGAAATGGAAGCTACCCCAAAAGAACACTTTCAAATCCAATACTTTCAAAGGGAAGATGATATATTAACTGCACAAAAGATTTGTCCACTTTTTAAAACAGAGTAATTTCTTAATACTCATATGTAGCAAACTGGATGTGTCTTACCAGAACTAAGATGCTATTTGTAATTTGTGTCCATTTGCTATACTGATTCCATAACCCTGCATTTATTAGCAGATTTTTTTTTTCCCTTTAAGTTAATAAGCATTTTTTCAGCTAATCCCAAACTTCTCAATAAGTCAAAAATTCAAAACTGGATTACATGAATGTTGCTTCTGTTTCCATTCTCTCACATTCTATGATGTAAAAAGATTAGTTATGCATGTTTTTGTTACTGTTAAATTACTTATTCTCACCAGTTTTAACTGTTTTGGAAGGGAGGTTTTTTTCAGTATAAACGTGGTATAACATTTATACTGGTATTGTGAATGTCAATGCAAAATTTGAATACTTTTAACCAGATGTTCATTCTTCAAAATAAAAATGAAGGAAAAAAAGAAATTAGGGAAAAAAAATTCTGAAGCTCAAATATCTTCAGACTTGGTGAGCTGGAGTAGAAGTTTCAAGGACATAACAATAGAATTGAGAAAACATAGGTAAACCATGTGTTTGAAATCTACCAATATCTTGAAAAGGATTATATTAGTTCTGAAGTGAAATTCCATTCTGAAAAATTATATATACTGCTTCATTACAGGTCTGCCCTTTAGGTGAAGCAATTGCCTTCCTTCAAGTCCGAATCTGGTTGCAGTTTTGGGTATTATCCGCTCCTTCAACCACTCTGTACATTTCATGAGTCAGGCTTGACGGACTCCAGTGTTCACAGCCCCCCACCACACTGCACACTCAGACTGTGGAACAGTGAGCATCACTGACACGCTCCTGTGGCATGCAACAAATAGCTTTGCCATCACACGGTGAAATCACTACTGTCATAAACTCTCATATGATTCTCAGAGAATTTTCAGCTCTTAGAACTGAAAAAGAAAATTTCTCAGAGAAGACCTGAACAGGATGATATTCAGGGTGCACAATCTACTCTGAAAATCTTGGCCTGTTGTCCAAGAGTAGCTTTGTGAAATAGTTTTCCTCAGGAATGTGAACATAAGCTCTGCTCCTGTCTCTGTAATACACGATCCTTCTAATAGCCAAGAGATATCCTACTTCTAACCAAGCATGAATCCTTTTTAAGCATGAGATCATTCTCTTTTTAAGCATTTTTCTCTTTCCTGATTTATTCAGTATTCCCAGAGCCTTGATTTGTTGCTCATTCCATACTGTGTGTTCTCACAAGTTATTTCTCAAGGGACCAGTCTGGCTTTAAGGACTTCCAGAAGATGGTGGTATACAGTGGAGGTAGGCAACTTAAAGCGCAGCATTGCCTCCCTTTACACATTGGCAGATTTAGTCCTGCACTCCTACCAATGTTCAGCATTATACAATATTGAAATTTTGACCTTCCAGTGAACATCTGTAGCAAGGCTTGTTGGTATTAAATAGTCAGTGCAGAATTACTCATAAGTCAACTTCTTCCCACTTATCTATGCTTCTAAAAGGCTTTCAAGAGTGTTGCTCACTATCAACCTTCCTTCCTTTTCCTTTTATTTGTCTCATTCAGTACTCCTTATGAACAGTAATCATAGTTTCATCATAATACATGACTTTATGTTTGTTTGCACAAAGTTTAAAATTTCTCAGAAGATTTGCCTTTTGACTTTATTACACTTTACACAGGCAAGAGGATTACAGAAGACTCAGGTCTGATCAGTGCTGGCATAAATTACAGAATAAAAAAGACAAGGTAACATTTTGGATTTTCTCTGTTTAATGATAGCAAAAAAAGACCAAGGACCTTCTTAATCAAAATAATATGTCTTTGAGACATATTCATGGAAGATTTTCTTTTTTTATTTTTTCAGAAATAAATATTTATAAATGACTATTATATAAATGTCTGCAATCCTATGTGGCAAAACCTGTGATTCATTTAATTCTCAAGCTAAAGAGAACATAAAGATTTCTGTAAGGTTCTGTGAAGTGAATGAATCATTAAGAAAAGGATTAGCCCATTTAGTGTCATTTAGCCACCCACAAACTTACTGATGTTGTTACATAGAGTGTCTTATCTTTAGATCATAATGTCATAACATTTTTTAACATTGATTTTAATGGACACGTCAAAATCTTTTTGAAAATTGTTACCCTCACATACAGCTAAAACCTGAAAAGCTTGACTAGAGACCTAAAATTATTCTAGAATAATACAGTAAATTGGGAAAAAAAACCCACAAACAATAAAAATGCAGTAAATCAAATTTGCATTCAAAAATTAACTAAAAATCTAAGTCAGTTATCTATGATAGAAAGGCATTTTCAAAAACAAAGCTGTAAAATTATTTTAATTTCTAAATACAAAACTAAATTCATCCACATCAAGATTTCCTTTGACTTCCATTGCTCTATCAGAGGTATTCTTTCACTGTTTATATACAGACTGTCTTCAACAGTAGCTTTGTTTACTATTTGCTGGTTTCCCGTAGAAATAGGTAAATGTATTTTCAGTATAAGCAATCTATCCTTGAATACAAACAACATTTTCTCTTGAAAGATTCTGAATTGTCTCTTCTATATATTTAATTTCTCAGATTAACAGAATTACTTTTATTAAACAGAAGTTTGCTATAGGGAAAGTAATTGCTGGAAGAAACAAGACTTCACAAATGTTTGACCCGAAGGAGCAGTTCCCATCTTGTATATCCAGGTGTTCATCTTGACCATTTGTAAATTATATGATAGACATAAAGCCACTTTCATTTTCTTATTGTACATTAAATGCATCAGAAGTAAAACGAGACCAAGGAAGGCAAGAGAAAAGGTTCACAACAAGGTATAATTTGATCTGGATGGTTATGAGACCAGGACTATTGGTCATAGCACAGTGTCTACTTATCTAGTACCTTAGATGTAGCCTTATTAAAATTTCTTTAACTGTTAAGAATTAAAAATAAGCAGTTAATATCTTTGCACAAAGGTCTTTAATTTCAGGGTGGTTTCATCTGAAATGTGTTCTTAAAAAATCAAAGAAATAATAATCTCTCAATGAAGATATTTTTTGTCTATTACAAAAGAAACTTGCTGCAATATACCAAATAAGAATTACATGAATAAAAGTATAGAGAGTGATGTTTCTGAAGAACTCATAAAACTACTTAATTTGTTTGTAATGAAAGAAATGCACATTTTCAAAGTAAAATGTATGTATTTGCCTTGTCATCTGAATTATTCCACCACTGTGGATGCACCTATGTTGCAGCTTTATCTCCTTATTTGTTTACTGGCATTGGCTTTTAATAATATGTATTCAGAACACTGAGAAGATATGTAATGCAAAAATTATAAGCTAAACCCCAGTTATTTAAAAGATATCAAGCCTCGAGTTTATGCCAGATATGCTAAATGTTGCATCATGAGCACAGAAAGGGGATTCTTTCTCTCATCCTTCCTCTCCCAATTTCATGCTAGTTTAATTATTGCACCAATTAGATTCATAGGAGATAATAAGAGATGATGTAGTGTGTTGACCGAGGCTGGATATCAGGCACCCAACCACCCCTCTCTCATTCCTGTCCTCAGATGGACAGGGGAGAAAAAAATAACAAATGGTTTGAGATAATGACAAGGAGAAATCACACATAAAATATCATCATGGACAAAACAGGCTCAACTTAGAGGTATGAAGTGAATTTATTGCAAACAAAATAAGAGCAGGATAATGACAAGTAAAAGCAGACATTAAAAGCACCTTTCCCCCCACCCCTTCCTTCTTTTCAGCTCTACCTCCTCCCCCAGTGGTGCAGGGAGACAGAAAATGGGGATTATGGTCAGTTCATCACCTGTTGTTCCTGCTGCTGCTCAGGAAGAGTCGTTCCCCCACTCCAACACAGGATTCCTCCCATGCGAGACAGTTCTCTGTGAACTTCTCCAACATGAGTCCATCTCGCAAGAAACACCTCTCTGTGACCTGCTGCAATGTGAGTCCATTCAAAGGGCAACAGCACCCCTCAAACTGCTTCAGCATGGGTCACTCTTTCATGGGGTGCAGTTCCTCAAGGACAGACTGCTCCAATGTGGGTCCCCCATGGGGTCACAAGTCCTACCAGGAAACCTGCTCCAGCTTGAGCTCCTCTCTCAAGTCTGCAGGTCCCTGCCAGGAGCCAGTTCCAGCTCAAGCCTCCCACAGGGTCACAGCCTCCTCTAAGACACCCACCTGCTCTGGCGTAGGTTTCCTTCACAGGCTGCAGGAGGATCTCTGTATCCCCATGCACCTCTGTGGACTGCAGGGGCACAGCTACTTCACCATGGGCTGCAGAGGAATCTCAGCTCTGGGGCTTGGAGCAACTCCTCCCCCTCCTTCTCCACTGACCTTGGTGTCTGCAGAGTTGTTCCTCTCACACATTCTTAATGTGCTCTTTTCTGGCCACATTCACATCTGTTCAATAACTTTTTTTTCTTCTTAAATATGTTGTCACAGGGGAGTTACCATCATTTGTAGCTGGCCCAGCCTTAGCCAACAGAACATCCATCTTGGAGCCACCAGGGACTGACTCTGCTGGACATGGTGGAAACTTTGGCCAGCTTCTCACAGAAGCCACCCTATAGCTGCCCCTGCTACCAAAACCTGGCCAGGCAACCCAATACAAATGACAACTTAATCCTAAACTCTCCAGACTTCTTCATATTCACTGAGGAGCTACAGCCAGTTCAGTGAAACACTACGCAAAAGAAAGGGTTGTAGAACAAATAAATTAGGATTCTGCTTGAATTCTCTCTAGTGATTTCAGTCACCAGTGACAATAAAGGACACAAGGAAACTGGTCTCCCCAGTCTGTAGCAGTTTTTCACTAGCACAAATTCCTTGCTAATACTGAAAAGCAGCTAGTAGAATATTTTCTTCATAAAGGTTGAACAGAAATAAGAAAAGAAACAATGGAACATGAATAAGAAGACATCCTATTTTAAGGAAAACTGAGATATCCAAAATGCTCAATAACAGCAAGAATTTACAGTGAAAAACATTTCATTTTTGGTGCCATTAAAAAAAACCATAACATTGCTTTTATTTATCTATTTATTTAATAATCTGCTTAGCATAATTATGCCAAGAAAAAAAATGTCTGAATTGTTCTTAATTATAATTGGTTTCAGCAAATTTAATCGGTGGAATATTATCTGATATCTATAATAGCCATGTTCATTCTAATCACATTAGCCTATGTTAGTTGCTTGCTTCCAAAAAACAAGTTAGTGCAATTCATTTTGTTTACATAGCATGCTGCAGATTAATTCCATGCTGATCTGTGCCTCTTTTTTTTTTCCAACTGCCTTTATTATAATTCTCATTATCAGTGAAAACACACAGAGAGCGAACATTTTTTTCTTTATCAAACATAATAAATCAATTCTATTGGTTTTATTACACTGATTACTAGATATGGTGTTCTAAAGTTTAAACCATTGTTCTGTCAGAATTATTTTTGACATAGCTTCTTTGGACGAAGTATTGAGTTTATGTTTGTACAACATTAAGCCAACTAGCCTCTCAGTCCCAAGTGAGTCTTGCAAATGCAAAGGTAGTGTAAACATTTACAGTCATTTCATCTTGGTCAGAAGAATGGAATTTATATGCATGGATATCCAAGGAATGTACACAGTCAGAGAAATTGTTTTGTATCTATCAATATTAAAATTTATGCCCTGTTCTTCATCTCTTTATTTACAGAAATTAAAGAGCAGGGGTATAAGGTAAGATTTTCTAGTAAGAAACATTTTAAAACTCCTGATTTGGGGTCCACAGTACTTTTATATTTATGCTAAGTAGCAACTTCTATAAGCTAGCATTATTGATGATGAATACTGACATAATGAGATTGACTTGAAAACATTCTGTCTTTTATTTAATCTCTCCCAGTCCTCACTGCTAATGTTAAAATTGTTTTAACAAATATTTTATTTGAGTTCTGATAATGTTATTTCTACAAACAGCATATGACTAGTGATTTTTACTGCATCTGTCCATTTATCATTATGCTGTTACTGTACTGCTTGTGCTCATTCTCACATTATGTGAATTATCTTGAGAATTCTACAACATTTTCATATGATTCTGACATTGATTTAGCTATTATTTTAGCTTTAGGAAGCTTTTAAAAAGCATTTACTCGTGCTTCTTAAAAGCATGAGATTTACATTTGGATCTATTTTCAATTTCTCTTGGGATTTGTAGGTGGTGTTCTCAGTCAAAGGCAGAGAATTACCTGACAGTGACTACACCTGTATCATACTCCTTCCTCAAGATAAAAAAAACATCACATGCTTCTGTTTGATGTTTAGGTAGGACCCCTTGACAGACTAGCTCTGGACATCACCTTACTTTAAAAAATGTAAAGGTGAATCGTCAGTCAATGCTTTTCAATGAACCTGAGAGCCTTTAGGTCATTGCATTTATATTTAACTGAAAGTTACACATCGACTTTTTATTCAATTTTTAAAATGTGCCTGCAGGACTGAGAGATCTTTAGGGTCAGTGTGAATGGGAAGAGGAGACAAGTGCAGCTGTAAAAAAATGTTACTGTCAGAAGGTGTCCTGCAGCATCAAGAAGTTGAGTACATAAAAGGGACTTGTCTACTGAGTTGAAGAAACTTGTAGGAGCTTTGGATTTCTAATAAGGCTTTAGAACCATATGGCTAAGAGCAGATAACTTTGCTATAAACATGAACTTCAAAAGATGTCTTTCAGTCCATTAGTGTCAAAAGAAAATCTGAAAAGACCAATTTCAGCAATTTTTGTGCATTAAACAATTAAAAATAATGCAGGCGTGTTGCTCGTGATACAGCCAGGTTTAGTCTGTATAGCTGTGCTTTTCTAACACAGAATTCATTCAATCACTTCCTTGTATGTTGCATTAGTTTCCCAGTTTGAATTAAGTAACATTATGGACTTACAAATGTCAGGTCAAAAGAGTGTTTGTATATCTTAGAAATTCAACCACTCACAAAAGTTAGAAAAGTTATAATTATGGTTCTGTTTATAATATTAATTTGGTCTCGCCATTTACATATGGTCTTTAATTAGATCCTCTCATATGCTTTGCTTAGAACCTGTCAGTATGATTTTGTATATGGAACAGGCTATACTTACTTAGAATGCAGCAATTCTATAATTTCCTTTCTTTTCCTTGATAAACGTATGCCTTATTTAGGGCACAACATTCAAAGCAGATTCATAAAACAGGAATAACTCCTACTGGACTTTTTCCATGTCCCCTTTACTATAATATGCAACATTAAATACTAATGAATGCATGGTAATGGCATCCTTGTGAGATAAGTATGCACCATTCTCTCCACTGTATGAGTGAGAAACAAAGGCCCAGAGATATTATCCTCTATTTCAGAATTTATTTTGAGAGGCGTGATCTGATTTTTCATGTTTAAAAAAATCCAAACCACTGAACTGTAATTTAACAGCTTAGAGTAGAAGAAAAAAAAACCAAAAAACTTCACTACCAGCCCTGACTGTGCCTTTTGGCAATAGGGTTGTAAAAAATGGACTGGTCTCAAGAATCTGAAATAACATTAATCTCATCTGTACATAAAAGTGCACATCCAATCCACTGTCTGGAATTCATTTTAAAAGTCCAACTCTGTAGTTTTGGGGACTGGCTATGATTCATAAATACAGGTCTTAAGTGTTATTTGAAATATCTTAGGCTACATGAGGTCTCAGCTCATGAGACACATTCCTGGAAAATATATGCCTGTCTGCATTGGTATCTGGAATGCAGGTTGGATTTGCAAGTGTATCTCAATGTCATTAGACTCTTCTGCATACATGAGGCTGAGCCCCACATTCACTTATATTTGAGGGAAGCTGCAGAGCTGTTAGTTCATCCTAAAAAATTGAATAATTGAATGGAGTGTCTCTTCAGCAGGATCCAGATGACTGAAACTGTAAGTGCCCACTGATGAATGAGTGATGATGAGGTTTCCTATTTGGTCTGCGCTTGCTCTTTCAGGAGAACATGTCCCTTTGCATATCCTTTGTCATATCTGTCAGTCGCTGGTTAGACTGCCAAATACTCTTCAGATTTACAAATTGCACAGATATGCATAGAGAGATACCTGAGTTGAGCCCCCTGGGGAAGGATTGAATTCATCGTGAGATAGACTGCTAACATGCCATTGGAATTTATCCCTGGAGTGAGTTTCGTGGACTTTTAAAGATGGTGGACTAATTTTCTACAATGTACATTGCAAGAATGTGCTACATCGAAGTGGAGGCATTTGTGGTTTGTTTTGCTTTGTTTTTCTTTTTTTTTCCCTTGAGAGAAATATTTCATTGTTCAGTCTGTAATTCTCAGTCAAATTCCTCGCACCTCCCTGTTTCTATTCTATTCTACACATACACTGGTGCACTCTTTCAGCTTACCCTTGTGCACACTCCAGTAAAATCTACTTGACACCATACTGACCTACTCTTAGCATATATTTTGACTTATTTGCCCATCTAATTCTTGTTCCACTGAGCTGTTCTGTCCTTTTGTTTGAAGCTTTTTGCCACGGGATAGTCCTTTTTACTCTCTGTCCCTGGTTCATTATCAGATTCATGTACTTTATTCTCTCTTTCTAGCTTCTCCTGGATCTTGGAGATTGAGACACATAGTTTGTGTGTTAAGTTTGGGTTTGTTTTTTTTTTTTACCTTCAGCATTGTGTTATCTCATCTTCCCACTCTGAGAAACTATAGAAAATTAAATGAAATAACAAGAAAGTACTAAGTGCTAAAAGCTGTGAGGCTGTATTCTATTCTAGGTGATAAAGAGTAAAATCAATCATGAATACAGAAGTCCTTTCCTTGCTCTCATTCCTAGACTCGTTCGTGTAGGCTGGTATTTTCAAAGGACAGATCTTACATGGAGCCTCTCAGCCAGAATGGCTAAAATATTAGTTTTAAACATGACACATGTTATTCTCAACCAAAATGTTAATTATTTGACAAATACTGTCAGCTTTCACATATTTCCGCATCAGATGTCAAAATCTCCAAGGGGAAGAGAATAGATAATAATCTGTAGGATGCCTTGACCAATGCATTTCAAAATGTTAGGAAATAATTGCCTTAGATAAAAATGGTTTGCTTTTGCTGTTGTTGTGGTTCTGAATAGACAGTGGCCTAATTACAGACCTATTTATAAGCAAATTTGCTTGGATAGAATGCTTTAGAGCTGTTCAAAATGGATTCAAGGAATAAACAACCACCTGAGCAATTTAATCTGTCAGGAACTCAACTTTTGATCTTATTCTTTGGTCTTCATCTATCACTATACATCTGTGTTCCAGAGTCACTTCTTCATCCTATCTGTTATATACAATGCTGAAAAGGTGTTCTGACACCCATTCCTATCTACATTATGGTCAAAAAAGGGAAGAAAAAAAGAAAAAAAACCCCAGAAAACTGAATCAAGCTTCCTAAATTTACAGCTTTATTCAGTTTCCAAAACATAAAAATCTATACAATTTGACATTAATAAAAAGTTTTGTGCATGACTCCAAGGTGCTGGTCCATAAACCAGGAGTCACCCATAGGTCTGCTGGCAAACACACCATTCCTCTCCACAGGTCTTGCATTCTCTATAATCCCTCAGATGTCAGTAAATGCCTACATTAGGTAACAGAACTCCAGAAAGTTTTGGCTCCCTGTCATAGACACCTCAAAATGGTGCCAAGGATATGTAAGCATATGAATCCATGTGAAGGATGTGGATTTTTATTTTTCATTTAACTTCCACACAACTAATCCTTGAAAAGTGAGGGCATAGCAGCCCTCTTTTGACATGTTTTTACAAGTTCTTTGACATCTTCTGATGGAAAAGTTTACTTCATGAGGAAATTAAAATCATTATAATCCAGTGAATGGATGCAGATTATCTCCCTTAACTTGCTATTGAAATTTTAACAAGAGATTTCCAGAAGCTAAATTCATCAATATTCAGGTTCAAGATAACACAGAATCTGCAAACAAAATGTTTTATATAGAAGGCTGTTCAGAACAGGAGAACATCATTATCACTGACTAACAATTAGACACACTTTAAAATTATAAGCATCATCTCTTATTTGTACCTTAGTAGTTTAAATATTCATAAAACTACAGGAAGGATCAATGGAGAAAGAATGGCTGTTGCTGGAAAGCATATTGAGACATATAATTTTTTTTTTGAGTGACATCAGGTACATATTATATTGAACAGTTATTGAGTTTATTGCCACATACTCCACCCCAAACAGATATTATTTAACAGTTAAATGAAACCTTCATGTGTAAGTACTTTTACTTGCTTACAGTGAATTAAATCTTCTATGGTAAATTCCAGACTCATACTACAGGTGGATATTAGAAATGCTTACTTGCACAGCAAATCATTTTGCTTTGCGACTCTTCAGAAGCTGAGCCCAAATTTTGAACCATTAAGCTCCTTATTTTTAAACTCTGCTATTTAGTGTTACGTATTTGTGCTTTTGGTACCTTGTTTAGCTCTCTTTTCTTCTATCAGGATTAGAAGATCTTAGCCTTTAAAAAAACTAAAATCTAAAATTTTGTTTACTAGAACATTATTATTATTTTCTTTATATTGAACATAATGTAAATATAATAACAATTCATTCTAGTAGATATAGTGTATTATTTCAGAAAGTACTACATAACTATTTTCATATTTACATTTCAGAAAAGTTACATAAATTAAAATATCATGTTCAAACACAGCATTATACTACAAAGTAAAAGTGTATTGCAGATAGAATTTTTTTGTTTTCTTACTCATGTTAAAAAGATCAGCAAAATTGAAGTTGAATATTGAAGAGAGCAGGAGATTCAATAACAAAGATAATTTAAAAGCATTTCCAAGTAAAATTATGACCTTTTGTCTTGCAGGGTCAGTTATTTTACCTGTAGAATTTTCCAGCAGCTTATTTTGAGCAGTTTTTATTTGATTGTTCTCAAAAAGTAATGTTTTGTTCCTAAAACTTAAAAACTTCATGAAGATCTAAAGAACTGTACACTTACTAAGGCTAAAATGTGTATGTTTAGATTTATAAAACAGAATTTTAAGTTAGTATGTTCAAATAATAGATGCAGTATTAACACAATAAAAAAGAAGAAAAAATAAATCTAAGTCACAAATAAAATATAATGGATAAAAATGCAGAATTTGGATAATATAACAGCAATTATCATGTTCTAAACAAAAACATCCACTATCAGAATAATCTTTTATTTCCCCATCAGACAGAATTTCTAGTATGATTTAAATTGAGGAACATGAGAATATGTTCAATAATATATGTGGAGAAAATAGTGAAAAAAAAAGAGATTCAATGAAGATTCATCAGATGGTGAAATTAATTAGTTTTATGTCAAGTCAACAGTTTATATACTTACATAGTGTGCATGTACATATGTATCAAATTAACAGGAAGCTGGACAAAACCATGCTGTAAAATTTCTTTTTCTTTGCCTGGTTACTCTTAAATAAAAATGCAGAAAATTTTGTGTCAGGGAGAGGTCACAAGATAATTTTGGTTATTTTCTCTCTTACTGCATGTCTCTAACATTTTGTTCTTACCAATAATTCAGACTTCAGAGGAAAGACATATACCAACACCAATTTCTTTTTGTTTTCTGTATTTTTAGCCATTTTCCATCAAAGTGGGGCTGGCGATTGTAATCTATTCAGAAATACAGGGCACTTTAATGGCTCACTGGCCAAGTAAATTTAGCATGTATAAAATTCCATCAGTTTCAAGTTGAATCCCATGCAGCCCCAGTGAGCTGAGCAAAGCCTGGCAAGACTAACAGATTAATCTCTAGAGGAAACAGAGATCACTCACTAACTCTGATCTGCAGCCAAGCTCAGGTGTAGGGTAGAATACATTCCACAAGCTAGTAGGCTTCTTAGTATGCATGGGAATCTGTGTGCCACATGGAGGTGTCAACCAATTTTATGATATGTCAGGATGACAAACCATAAGACTTGAGTTTTCATATTATTAATAATTGCTATATTATGCATTACTTCACTGATATAATGGAAGTGAACAGAGTGAGTGAGGCTCATAGAAAAGGCACATACATCTAGATATAATTCAGGTACCAAACTTTTCCGGTGACATTACACCAGGCCTGTTTCACATCATTCATTGTAGTATAAGGTATTCATTAACTATTTCAGGAAAAAAAAATACAGAAACTTCAATTATTATTTTATGTCAGAGACAAAAACAGGAAAAAAGTGAGTATACAATGAGACAACATGAAAGAAACGGGATCAAATCTTAGCAACTAAAAGTTTATTTTGCATCATTACTTAACACTTGTTTATACTAGTAACTCAAATTATAACCTGAATCCTAGAACTCAGATTCATACGCAATTACAACTTTTAACTCACATTCTTGTGCCAACACAGACTGCATATTAATTTCTACAAACACTGTGCTCATCATTGTAATTTGCAATTTATGGAGATCATAAGACAACATCTTAGCACTGTTTGCTACACATTCACTACATATTGAACAAAAAATGTATTTTAGAGAATTGTACTCTTCCCTCAAGAATTTTCAGTTTGAGAACTTAGGAATCCTCAGATCCTAATTTTCCCATTTGGCTTTTCTGACAGATTCTGCACACCCTTAGGCAACAACATGCTTTGCACAGTGGATAGGAGAAGAGAGATACCACAGACTGTCCCCCAATAAGAGAGAGCACAGAGGAAAAAAAGTCTACGAGTCTGGATACTGTTGTAGTAACACAGAGTGTTAAATACTGTATTGTAAACTTCAGTGTATTTAAATATTGCATTTTACATATATGTGTGTATGTATTTCACCTTCTCCTTCTAAGTAACACCCTAAGTATGTTACATAAAGTTGGCAGTAAAAACTGAACAGGCTTTTTCTACTTCTAATAAAAATATTGTAGGACTTCAACAAAGAGTGGGGCAACAGAATGAATACTTCTATACATTGATGGTCAATACTGTATCCAATCCTGTCCAACATCCTCATTAATGGTCTGGAAAATGGGAAAAATATACACACAGCAAGGTTACTTATGACAGAAAATTAGAATTGTCTGACACACCAGAAGGTTATGCTGTTATGCAGAAGACTTTGGATGAGAAGGTGAAACCCTACTTTTTTCAGTGGTGTCCAATGGGAGGAGCAAAAGTAATGGGCACAAACAGAAACACAGCTCGTTCCCTCTGAGCATAAGGAAACATTTTTTCACTGTGAGGCTGACTGAGCACTGCTACAGGTTGCCCAAAAAATTTGTGAAGTCGCCTTCCGTGGTGATATTGAAAAGCCATCTAGACACGCTCCTGAACAACCTGCGCTAGGTGATACAACTTCTGCCAGGGAGTTGAACCAAACAAACCTTCAGAAGTTCCTTCCATATGCAGCTATTCTGTGAAAAGCACAGCCAGGTATTGTCTCCCATTTAAGCCTCTATTTTTGCTTTTGTTAATCACAACAACCTGAACTAATTCTCTGCATGGTTGATGAACAATCAACCAGAAATGCTATACGATGAACAGCTCCTAGCAGAAATGTTAGGACTATGTTTGAGCTTTCCACTTTTCTAAAATAGGTATTGGAACCAGGATAGAAATTACATATCTTTATCTGCTTAGGACCAATTCCATTTATTTATTTTGTTTAACACCAAGTATCTAGAAAAGGGAAAAAAAGGGGTTTTTTTCTACAGTAATCCAGTCATAAGGGTATTTGCATAAGATGTAGTCCTTTCTCAGAGAGATATTTTACAACAAAAATGCAAACAGGCACATTGCTGTGAGGCTACAGGACACAGCGAGAAATATCATCCTCATATTAATGAAATACATTTATGAATGTTAAGTGTTTACAATGGGCACAAGTACCCCTCTGTTTTCAAGTGAGTAGCAAAATCCATTTATTGATCATACTTGGTTGTCTGGAATGTTTACAGAACACTGTATTCTTTGAATAGTTGCTAATTTATGCAAATGGTAACTTGTGTTTTTAAGGGGCAAGTGTATAATGGTTGCACATTCCTCAGGGAATTACTGCAACTCTAGAGCTTTAAAAAATGTTATCACAGAATCATAGAATGATTTGGGTTGAACGGGACCTTAAAGATCACCCAGTTCCAAACCCCTCTGCTCTAGACAGGGACACCTGTCACTACACCTGGTTTCTCAGATCTCCATCCAGCCTGGCCTTATACTCTTCCAGCGATGGGGCGTCCACAACTTCTCTGGGCAACCTGTTCCAGTGCCTCACCACCTTCACAGTAAGGAATTTTTTTTCGTAATGTGTAGCGCAAATCTACTCTGTTTTAGTAGAATTAAGCCATTTCCTGTCATTCTGTCACTACATGCCCTTGTAAACAGTGTCTCACCATCTTTCTTGTAGGCTCCCTTCAGGTACTGGAAGGCTGCAATTTGGCCACTCTTAAGCATTCTCTTTTCCAGGCTGAACAAACCCAATTCTCCTAGTTTTTCCTTATATGGAAGGTGCTCCATTCCCCTGATGAACTTTGCAGCCCTCCTTTGGACTCGCTCCAACAGGCCTGTATTATCACCACGATTTTTTGCAGAAAGTTTTATTTGTCATAGAAAAGTACCATTCTGAACATGATAGCTCTGTAAAAACTAGATTTATATTACACCAGCATGAGTTTTGTAGTCACAGCAGTTCTGATCTGGTGTGAAAAATATGGGTTTTTTTTCTCAACAGTCTCCAGGAATTCTAAGGAGTACCAAACCTTGATCACTGCAGACTACTGAATGTCTGATATACAAAATGCTTGTGACAATAGTTATGCCCCCATAAATATGTTTTTGAAACCTGTGTGTTATATAACAGTGATTTCAGAAAAGAATGGCTAGAAATCTGGTAAAATTATTTTAGTATCTACTGTATAAGCATCTAGATTGTGTTTCAAGTTCTTTAAAATTCTGAAAAGTATGGTTAAATCATCTCATATATTCTCCAAATACTAGTGACAAATAATAATATTGAAGTTTATAAGTGCTACATATAAGTTCTGTCCTCATAGAAGAACAAATTTAAAATTTTATTACTTTTTATTGCTCTAATTTCATGTTTATGTTATTCTATTTTTAGACACTTATTTAATTCTGAAGTTAAGAAAGCATTGTCAAATTCAGAAGCTAAACGAACAATATAGTCTTAACCTAAACTATGGCAGATTATTCACATTTTTTCATAAATTTCTCACCTGGCAGTGCTGATGCCTTCCCTTGAACATTAAATTGGGGGCATTATCATTAAAGGCATATTCAGTATATATATTTACATTTCCTGGAGATGATAAGCACATATTAAATGTATTTATTTACATTTCCTGAAGAAGAGAAGCGTAATTGTTTATCAAACCTTTCAACAAAGTCAGAAATGGTCATCCTCAAACTAAACCTGAAGTACCACATACATTTCTTCAAAAAGCCTGAGTATTTAGTATATCTCAGGATGTAATTGCAGCTGAAATATTGCAGCAAACTGTAGGTGCTTCTGGTGGGGTGACAAGATGCATTTTCAACTTAGCACTAATTAGTTAGCATACAGGGAAGAAAAGTAGTCACTATAGAAGAAGTGTTTCAGAGATTAGCTTTTCAAGTACAATGTCCATTAGAATGGGCCACACAATAAAGAGAACAAGCTCAAATCCTGTGTCCAGTTCTGGGCCCCTTACTACAAGAAGGACGTTGAGGTGCTGGAGGGTATCCAGAGAAGGTAAATAAAGCTGGTGAAGTTGCTGGAGCACAGATTTATGAGGAGCAGCTGAGGGCACTGGGGGTGTTTTACCCGGAAAAAAGAGGTCTTAAAGAGATCTTCTTGCTCTCTACGACAACCTGAAGGGAAGTTGCAGCAAGGTGGGGCCAGTTTCTTCTCCCAGGTAACAACATTCGAGTTGTGAGGAAATGGCCTCAAGTTGTACCAGGGGAGGTTTAGATTTTATATTAGGAGAAATTTCTTCATAAAAAGGTTTGTCAAGCATTGGCACAGACTTCCCAGTGAAGTGGTGGAGTCATCATACCTGGAAGAGCTCAAAAAATGTGTGAGTGTGGCACTTGGGGACATGGCTTAGTGGTGAACATGGTGGTGCTGCATTAATGGTTGGAACTGATAACCTTGGAGGTGTTTTTCAACCTAAACAATTTTATGATTCTACAGTTACTATAACTTGTTTGGCTCAAAAAAAGCCATGATTTTTTTGTTTGTTTGTTTTCTGAATGGTGCCCCAAGTACATCACCAGTGTCAAGGCACCATGAGGGCCATTGGCTCCCTGGTGCTGTGGTTTCAGAGGTGTTCAGATCATGTTTAGCCCTGTCAGGGAAGGATCCATCTGTTAGGGTCCATCCCAAGACCCATCAGCCAGGGTCCAGCCCTAGCCAGAAGCAGGACAACCACGAGGAAACAGGGCAGCTCCAAACCCGGGCCCTTGGCCCCTCCCAGAGGATGGGTCAAGGTGGGGCTGGGATGGGCATCTGCAGGAGGGCTTGGCTCAGCTGGGCAGGACAGGGCTGAGGGGAGCTGGAGACCAACCCCGCTGGGGCATGGCTGGGACATGGCTGGGGCATGGCTGGGGCATGGCTGGGGCATGGCTGGGACATGGCTGGGACATGGCTGGGACATGGCTGGGACATGGCTGGGGTAGGGGCTGGGGCTGATGCTTCTGGTCGGTGACATGGGGTCCTGGACTTTGGGCAGGGTGGAGGGAGATGCAGGCATTTGTGTAGGGGCAGCCAGGCCTGGTGGTGCCTCCAGGGCCTTGACATAGAAAATTCTGTGATAAACTTTGATCAGGCTTTCATTTCCTCAAGGAAACACAAGTGACCTTTTGACATTTTAAAATGCTGGGGCTTTTGAAAAGCAAAGTTTAAGAATATTTGGTTTTCCATGTTACAAAGGTTAAAATAATAATTTATTCTAACTTCATATCCTGTTATGCTCTGATTTTATGTTTCATTAAGAATAGCTTCAATGCAAGTATAGTGATCAGCTCTTTTTAAATAGTGTTTGTACTTTCACATTTCAGGTTTGAGGAGAAAGATGTGTTGTCACATCACACATGTGTTGTTAGGAGACAGAGAAAATTTCCATTGGTGACAAATTCAGTGCAGGCTCTGAAACATCTTGATATGCATACAAATTATCTGATATTAAGAGTGACAAATAATATATCTTTTGTTTGCCGTGTTTTCTCTTGTGCCGTACGTTGTGTTTTGCTGGAAGATGCAACTCGGAGAGAGCGAGGGCATGCTCTTTCTCACTGCTGGCTGTCATATATTGGATCAATTCACAGTCCTTTGGAGCAGGTGGAGCAGCAATCCTCTCCTAGGGAAGGAAACAGAATGAGAGGACTCAAAGCTTCCACACAAATGCATATTCCCAAGAACAGGAAGGAGACAAACTATAAAGAAGCAGAGGCGATACACAGAGAGTTTCCAGAAGTCTCCAGTGCATGGCTTGGAATTATTCATTACTCAGCAAGACACTAAACATTGCTGTACTCAGAGTGAGGTGAAGAGAAAGACCCACCTCTGAGATGAAGCAGTGAGCAGTGAGGACTTCTAATACTGTTTTCCTTTTGATTTGGTCTGACCAACTTGATCTGAGCTTCTGTTCCACAGAAGTCATCGCACCATAGTTTATCCTTCAATAAAATGTAATGTCAGCAGTGTAGACCCCTTTCTGTATTTTTAGTATCATCGCTTTAAAAAAAGGTTTTGATATACGCAGCTGAATTTGACAGTCAGAATTCCTGGATATTCAGCTGTGTCTTCCAAAAGTAATGCTATGGAACCTCTTGAAGGTATGATTGATTCTGTTAAGTAGAAATCAATAAGACAATCTTTGGTCCCACACTCAGAAAGCTTAGATTTATTAATATCTTTCTTGACTCAATGAACACTTTTTATACTTATAAATTAAATCCTGCATCAGTATTTTTCAGGAAATATTATTTAAATAGAAGATAATAGGACCTATGGATGAATCTGCCCGAGGACATTACCAGATTACAAATACTTAAATTTAATATTAAAATTCTAATAGGATTTTCTCTCTTTAAAATAATTGAAAAGAAAATACAATTGAGAAAGAGAGAGAGAAAGATAAATAAAGAGAAAGAAATTTAGCAAATGTTATTATGGCATGCTATCAAACAGAATTCCTTACAGGTTCTTTTTCTTGAAAATATCCTTTTTCAAGCTGTATAAGAATTGTTAGGTAATATTCCCCCTTTGCTTCACTACATTCTTGTAAAATATTTCATAAATTTTTAAGGGAAATAATCAGAAGTTGTTTTACTGATTTCCTTTTAGATAATGAAATAATGAAGAGATTACCAGTTGTATAGACCTCTCAGGTCTCAATGTTAATAAATGTAAAAAAAGGTAAAATATCTGGCAGAATAGGGACTTGCAATTAAATGCTACAGATTATGTTTAAAATAACGTTTGTTCTACCTCTAATGTGAGTCAAGAGACTTACTGAAAATTGCTTTCTAGATTATACTCTATTCCCAAAAAATTAAAATAATAATCTTTCCCTCGAGTGTTGTGAAGAACTGCATTAAAGAGATAATATTGTAACTTTTTTTTTTTATTTTTTCCTTGTAATATTCGAGTTTGTGATGACTAGAAAGAAGCCCAATTTTTCAAATTGCTGGGCAAACTCTTTCATTCTAGACATCTACTATATGAAGATTTATCTAAGTATGAATGTGAATTCCAGAGAGATTGGCACCACTTGTTTTATCCAACCATCAAGATAATCATAAATGAAACTTGGACACAAAATTCTTCACCTGGAAATTCTAAATATATCTATGAAATATTCATGAATGGTAGATATAAACTGGTACTTGGTTACTGTTGTATTGCCTTGACTTTGTTTTATACTGCAGTTTCGCCGGGCCAAATTGTAAGGATATGATTCTGTGATTTCAGTATGCACAATGCTTTTGTATTTCATTAAAGGTGACATTACTATCTAGGTTCCCAAAAATATTTGCTCCCTACCCTTCCTTTATGAAAATGATTTTATATCCTGGTGTATTGGGTTTGCATGCCCTAGTTTTTGGTAGCGGGGGAACTACAGCCATGGCTCCTGTGAGAAACTGCTAGAAGATTTCTCAGCATCCAGCAGAGCCAATCCCTGGTGGCTCTAAAGATGGACATGCCTCTGGCCAAGGCTGGGCCAATTAGAAATGGTGGTAATGCGTCTGTAATGACATATCTAAGAAGAAATCAAATAAAAAATCAGTTGCGCAGTCATAATTGGGACTAGAAATGAACACAGTGAGAACATGTGAAAGGAACAGCTCTGCAGGCACCAAGGCCAGTGGAGAAGCAGGGGGAGGAGGTGCTCCAGGCACTGGAGCCAAGTTTCCTCTGCAGGCTGTGGTGCAGACCATGGTGAAGCAGCTGTGTCCCTGCAGCACATGGAGCTCCACGGGGATGCAGAGGTCCACCTGCAGCAGTGGAGTGCCACGCTGGAGCAGGTGGATGCCCGGGAGGAGGCTATGAGCCTGTGGGAGACCTGTTTAGAGAGGGGCTCTGCTCCCAGGCTGGAGCAGCCTGTCCTTGAAGGACTGCACACAACTGAAGAGTGATCCAGGCTGCAGTGGTTTGAGGGGGACTGTTGCCCATGGGATGGACTCACATTGCAGCAGGTCACAGAGAGGTGTTTCTTGTGAGATGGACTCATATTGGAGAAGTTCACAAAGAACTGTCTCCCGTGGGAAGGACCCCATGGTGCAGCAGGGAAGCAACTCCTCTCCCTGAGCAGTGGGAGAAGCCACAGGTGATGAACTGACCATAATTCCCATCCCCTGTCTCCTTCTGCCACTGGGGGAGGAGGTAGAGCTGGGAAGGTGTGGGGGTGAAGGTGTTTTTTAAGGGCTTATTTTACTTCTCATTATCCTGCTCTTATTTTCTTAGTAATAAATTCACCTCATAGCTCTAAGTTGAGCCTGTTTTGTCCATGGCAGTATTTGAAGAGTGATCTTTCCTGGTCCTTATCACAGCCCTTTTTCTCCTCTGTCCATCTGCAGAGGGGAGAGAGTGAGAGGCTTTTGTGGGTGCCTGGAATCTGGCATATTTTCTTTTTTTTTTTTTTTTTTTTTTTTTTTTTTTTTTTTTTTTTTTTTTTTTTTTTGTGGCTGATTCTTATTAAAACTTATGAGTTGGCTTGAAATATTTGTGCCTAGTTGGTTATAACATAAAGTGGCCCTAATGCACTACTCTGTAAGTACTTAATGATGGTGGTTGAAGACAAGATAATTATAGACATTTCAGCCACTTGTAAGACTAAGACTAAATTAAACATGCTATTAAGTTTCTTTTAAATTTTTTTTGTATTCTCAACACTCATTAACTGATCTGAATTTTATTAAACAAAACATCATAACTGATATAACTCCATAGAATAAATTGTATTCTGGGTTCCTGTATAAAGTAGTACTTTTGCTCTGGTCAAGAAATTATAAGAAGTATGACAGACCACTGCGCTCCCTGTTACAGAATCAGAGCCAAAATTCAGTAGAAGTGGAGAATTTATTTATTTGTTTGGGTGGTTTTTTTCTTAAAAACTGTGTTAATGTTGAATCACCAGAGAGGGGATTGAGTTTTTTTTATTTTTTTTCCCTGAAAAGGACTTAGGAACATTCATTTAATGTCAGATGACTGGATAAGAACAGGTGGTGTGAAGCTCCACTTACAGAACCTGAGAATCTTCCTGAATGATTGTAACACAAGCTTTAAATTAAATCTCCTCCCAGTCCCTCATGAGGTCTGCATATCCTGCACTCATCCTTTCAGCCTCAATGACTTGCAGGGCATTCAACCATATTCTAGCAGACTATTGGTAAGATGCTCTGTTTTGTATTGTTTCCCTCTTTTCTCTCTTCCTCTTCAATCCTTCAGATTCAGACTGAAATAAAAATATTGCAAATGGAAGCAAGCACTGAGTGAAGAACAGGAGTGTCTATAACGGTCTCTATAAATTCTTCAAACAGCTGGAATTCAGCCTAGATCTTTCGCCTTGTCATTATTAAAAAGGTAATTTCTTTACATTTGTGAAGAAATGTGCATTTTCTATAAAATATCCTGCATATCTACGCATGACATGATACAGATCATTATGCTGCTTTTTTTTAATGTGTGAATATTTTCTTCTTAAACAAATTTAAAAATAGCTTTTGTGCAACAAAGAAATTTCTTTAAAGCAAAATTAAAATCAAAAGACTGTTCCTTTCATTACAGTACTTACTATAGTAACTATTGGAACAGTTATTACAAACACTCTGTTACCACAAAAGATACTCAGAGATTACATCAGATTATATTTTTCATCAAATTTTCATGGAACATTCAGAAAAATTGTCATTTCACCAGAGACATGAATAGGAAAAAAACCACCTGATACTATGAATCTGTTACTTTCAACATCGAAAATGCTATGGGAACTTCTTTGTCTTAGGGGCTTCAGTTCAACCGTGTGGCTACCTTTGAAGTCCTAGAATCATCATATCAAAAGAACAATTAAGAGCCACTTGAAAAAATACTTTGTTATGGTACTTAAAGATCACCTAGACTGAAAGTGCAGATTGAGACAGTAATTTGTACACGATAGTCAGGAGTGTACTGCAAGCCTCTTAGTTTGAGGATTGAAAAATCAAGCTTTCAGAGCTCTCGCTTCAGTATAGTGATGAAGTTTGGATGCAGTGTCAATGCCTAATGTTGCAGTAACAAAAATATCAGGCACAAAATTCTGGCTTCTTTTCCACTGGGGTCAAAAAACTACTTTAAATGTTGTCCATTCTTCTGTGTAGTGGTATTTTGGTTTAGGGTAAAAATAATCTGCCTCAAAATTATTTAGATTCTGAGCTGATGTCTTGATTCCTGATCACCAGTAAGGAGACAGTAGGACTCTACTACCTTGTCATTAGATCTGTCATTGGGAGGTGGAGTTGTAGGCCTTGTTCAAATGGGTGTTTTTATATTCATTGGGGAGACATTGTAATAATGCCAGAATCAGGAAATTCTTTCTAACCCTTGGCCTGAGCTCTTCAACATGAGGTTTCTGAGTTAAGCATATATATGTCTTCCTTCTCTTCTCTTAAACTGATTCTTCTTCCCCATGCCTCTATCCTGCCATTACTCTTCAACACTTTTCCACAGAAGAAAAGCTGTGAAAAGAAGATGAGAAAAAATTATATCCCACTGTGGTGATGAGCTTTTTAATAATTGAGTTATCACATACCACTTTTATGATGTCATGCAGGTGTTCAGACTTCCTTCGCATCTGAGGGTAAGACTGCCAAGTTATTAATTGATGATGGGAAGAAGCACCACAGAGCATCAGTAAAACAGATAAGTAAGTTTGAAGACATATTCAGTGTCTCTATTTGCCAGCTCTCTACTACTTCTGACATATCATGTCATCATCTCAGTTGTCTTACATTAACATCCAGGCTGTATAATTGGAAAACTAACAAGGAAAGACACCTAACTTTAAATTTCTTGCTGAAAATTTTTGAATGCCTATTATTAGATACTATATATATGCACACATAAATAAATATGTATATAAAAAGAGAATTAAATTCTCTTATTTGGAGAAATACTTCTAATAGGATATGCCAGATGGAAATATAGTTTGCTATTTCCTTTTTTTCATCTTGCGTTCAAATTAAAAATGAGAAGATAAATTTCTCTCTGTGGATTTTTATATCTAAATCTATGTTTGAGATCCTAATCTGTCTACCTATATAGTCAATAAAGTTGTGGTCAATGTACTCAGTGGAGTCAAGGACGTAATTCTTCTTATTCTAAAGTAGATATCTGAACCAAGCTAAATGAATCATAACCCAAAAGTTCCTTTTTCTTTCTTTTCTTTCTTTTCTATAAAGGAAGTCAGCCTACTGTGACTCTCATTTCCAGACATCTATTTTGTGATCATAGAAAGTTGGATTACTGTAATCACACTCACAATATTTGAGTAGTAAGCTTACATGAATTTAACCATGCTTCTGATTCTTTCCATTCATTGTTCTGGAGTATTCCTTTCCAATTTTTCACTTTATTAGGTAATAGCTGTGGAATGAGATAAGGAGAAGATTAATGTGCTGAAAATGAGACTAACCAAAGCTGTAGAAGACAGGGAAATATGTGTAGATTTGTCAGATGGCCTACTTAATAATAAGCAAATTATTTTCAGATAGCAAAATTACAAGCCTTAAGAAGGAGATTCTTAATGCTAGAGTTAGAGACACTCCAGAGAAAATAATCCTTTAAAGCTGTCAACACAAGCCAAAAAGGGAAAGCACTGCAGGTATATAAACATGCCAGTAGAAACCTTGGAGATTTCTCTCATTTGCTGCTCTGTCTAGTAAGAATCGGAGTTCCACATGGTGAACATCCACGCAGACAATGTGATACCTCTTCCTTGACTTGCATGAAAGATTCTTCTATTGAAGAAAATAATCCGGTTAAATCTAGTCATAGAACTTCTATTACTGCACATTTCTTACTGTAAACTTAATAGAACTTTGTAAATGAAGCACTACTTAATTCTCTCTCATCATTGTATCATTCTTTTAAAGAAAAGGGGCAAAAAGATGGTTGAAGCAGAGCATAATAAGCGTGAAGAAGTTCAATTAAACTACTACTTTATCTAAATATTAAAATCTGGGTTTTTTGGTTTTTTGGTTTTCTTTTTTTGTTGTTTTTTGGTTTGGTTTTTTTTTGTTTGGTTTGTTTTCTGGAATGCATTCTTACTACTGCAGAAGAGCAATAATTATCTCTAGGGGGCTGCTATATTTATAACCAGCTATCAGATATCAGATATCAGGAAATGGCTTCCTCTCATCATGTATTATATCATCATGAATTATTAGTCATTGCTAATAAACTATTGATCTTGTGTCTATAAAATGTGTGCTAAGAGACTGGATATAAGTCATCTTAAGAAAATATTAGCACTCTGGCATTATTTTGAACTACCTTCCTCTACCACATATCAATCACTCTGATTAGCCATGCCAAATGTTCCAAAATACAGAATAAGAGCATGGAACTAGAAATTACCTGTCTGGTGAAACTTTACAGATTAAAATAATTCTATTAATGATGACAGCAGCCTTTGGCAAACTGAAAATGGAAAAAAAAAATAAAAGGGGGAAGAAAGACAAAAGAGAAAAAAGGTGTCCTTGAAGTTAAGTTCTGTTCACACTTTGAAGAAATTTCTCTGTTCAGTTTGGTGAAATATCCTTTTTGAGTAGCACATAAAATAGCTTTTGATGAGCCACAGAGTTTCCATTTTATTATTATTTTCTGTCTTATTTAATTAAGACTTTAGATGAGGAATAGTAATTTTATATTAAAAGGCCTACAGCCAAGCTGCCAAAACTTTTGCTATGGTCTTACAATCACAGTTGCTTAGCCATAATCAACCCATAACTTTAGCAACAAAGGAGATCACTTGCTGAATCATAGAGATACTATACAATTTGCATAAAGATGAGAAAACGTTCTTGAGTTTATGGAATACTGAATAACTTTTCTAAAGACTGTTTAGTTTTCCCTAGTATTAGAAAATTACTGTTTCCTCAGGTTTTACTATTGAACACAATGTATTTTTCTAACTGAATAATACTGTCTTAGTTATGGAGAACTAAAATAGGAAGTCAGGCTACAAACTATGCAAGCTCTGTGGTACTTTTTTTTTTCAGAGTAATGTATTCCATCTATGTGCAAGACCAAATGAAGATAAATTTCCTCCCCAGGCTTAACCAAACAGCTCATCATGATTCTATTTTACTTCTTATATACAAGCACAAGAAATTAAAAGGAATCTTTATTAAAAATATCAGTTATATGTTAAAAATACTTTTTTTGTTTGTTTTCATTTACCATTCTTAAGTGCTTAACACAGAACTGTGATACGTAATTATGAGTGGGCAATTGTCCTTGCCTGTTCCATTAATTAGGTAGGCATAACTCTAATAATTCCCATTTCATGAAATACACTCACAATTATGTCCTTCAAGACTCTCAGCATACAATGTAGAGTGCTTCTATGTCAGTGTGAACCACCACTCAAGTCAAGTGGAAATTGCTAACATGAACTTGAAACCAGTCTTTGTGGTCCGCACCGCTAGGACCCCCCATTATTTTTCTGGAAAAGAAGCCCACAGTTTTTAACCTGTTCATCTCAAATTTTCAAATAATAAGGATATAAATCAAGTGATATAAACACCATAAAAATGAAAACGGTGGGTTCACTACTCTGTTAGTTTCAACAGCTGATGCCACATTTAAAATAACCCTCTCAGAAAAAAAAAAAAAAGACTACGGTTAGCTTCAAAGGCTTTGGGTAGACAATTGAAATTTTCCAGTATATACAATAAAAAATTTGTATAGAAAAATAGCTTTTAATTTGTTTTAATGCTGCAAGACTGTACCTGAATTATTGTCAAATCTGTGTAGGCTTTAATTCCCAGAAAGGTAGAATGAACTGACCTTTCAGTAGACTTACAGGGCTCTACAAAGGATATTACACAAAATGAGATGGGAAAAATTTAGACTTCTAGGAAGACATACAAAAATGAAAAAAAGAGATCATGTGACAGATTTAATATGGAGAGATTAGAAAATATTAATATAAACTTTGAAGAATAGTAAAAAAAACATAATTTATGTAACATATTAATTGCTCAGGACAAGGGGAAACAAAACACAAAATAGTTGAAATGGACAGCACGAGTTCCAATAGTTTCTATTTAAATATGCTTAGAACTAAAAAAAAATTAAAAAGAACTGACATTGATTTTTACGTGTTTAATGCAATACAATGTATTTGGTGACTAAGGGAGACAAACAAATTAACATCCATACCAGCAGAATCAGTGAAATATAATGGAAGAATATAAAGAGTATGCTTTGGCCCAAACCCTTCCCCTCTCTTTTACCTTCCATTTCCTAATATTAGATGTTTTCTAGATCACAAATTTCTTTTTTGGTCTGGGCCAGTAAGCCTCTTACCCAAATAGAAACTAAGTGTGTCAGAAATAAGACATGAGGTGTTGTTTTTCACTCTTACTACAATAAACTTAGGCTTTCAGGTTGATATGAAGTCTGTTGGAACAATGCCTGTTGTGTGCATTAACAAAGAAAATTATGTTTCCAAAGTAAAAATTGATTTCTTAGAAAATTTGGTTTCCATGAAATAAAAATTATTCATAAATTTTCATAGAATGTAAATAAATATAAGTAATTCTGAAATTAAGAAACTTAAAATATGAGAATTACATAAGTAGGTCAAAAGATAAACATTCCAAATAATTTGAAATAGGCCAGGTCTGGCCAGGAATAAAAATGTAGAAAGATTCCCTCTCTTAGGATGGGTCAGGTTGAAAGGGACCACAGTGGGTCATCTGGCCCAACCTCCCTGTTCAAGCAGAGTTATCCCAGAGAACATGGCATAGGATTTTGTCCAGACAGTTCTTGATTATCTCCAGTGGTGGAGATTCCACACCCTCTCTGGTCAGGTTATTCCAGTGCACTGTCATTCACACCGTAAAGTTCTTCATCATATTCAGATGGAACTTCCTGTGCATCAGTCTCAGCCCATTGCCTCTTGTCCTATCACTCATCACCACCAAGAACAGCCTGGCTCCATCCTCTCAGCATCCTCCCTTCAGGTACTCATAGATATTGATGAGGTCCCTTCTCAGTTGTCTCTTCTCGAGGCTGAGCAGGCCCAGCTCCCTCAGTCTTTCCTTGTAAGAGAGATACTTCAGTTGACTAATCATCTTGTGTACCACCTGCTCTACCCCTTCCAGGAGCTCCATGCCTTTCTTTTACTGAGCAGCCCAGAACTGCAAATGATATTCCCGATGAGGCCTCACCAGGGCTGAGTAGAGTGGCAGCATCACCTCCCTCAACCTGTTGGCAATGAAATAACTGTTTGAAACCTTTTCTTTAAATTAGTTAATTTGTTTGTTTGTTCGTTCCATAACTTCTTATTTTCTACTTAATATCATTTTACATAGTCCTGAAAATGTGTTAATTAAAAGTCTTCTATTTTTTCTACTAACATAGCTTTAAAATAATCAGCATAATTAGTAGATCTGTTCATAGGGGTTATGAAAAGGGCTGATATTAAATTCAAATGCAAATATGCACATTCAGGAAATACTTAGACCCTCTACATATAGGAATAAGTTCCTTTGTGTATAAGAACTATTACTAAAATCTACCAACAGTGGCACTTAGACAGGTTTCCAAAGCACTTTGTAAACTTTGTCACCCTAAAAGGGAAAAAAAAAGAAATCCATAAAAAATATATTAAAAATGGTCTTATTGCCAAAACTGCTTAAGTTGTGTGAAATGCACACCCAGTTTTGGTGGTCATGGTTTTGTTACGTTGTTATTATTAGTATTATTTAATGTTATTTGTAAGTCTTATAATTTATTTTTACTATACTATACATCAAAGAGCATAAATGCAGGTGCATCATGTGATGGTGTGTGGATATTCAGACATTTATTTGATTTTAATGACGTTTGAAAATCATCTGAAGAATGTATACTGATCTTCATGATAATATGTTCCACTGTATAGTATTGCTAGCATTCATATTTCATAAGCACAATTTAGGTCGAGAAGAATGATGCCTTTATTTACATTTCCAGTCTTCCAGAGAGAATGATTGTGCTTCTGTCATCCTTTTATGTCAATTTTCTTCTCTGCATATTTTATGAAGGTTTAGTTTTTTCCAATGGATTTCCTTTCTGTATTTGGAAATTGATTTAGAAAGGTTAAATGCTGCCTGACCCATTGAAAACAGGGCTATGTAGCTAATTTTAAAGTACTCAAATAATTACGAGAATTTCAGACATGTCCAGCATCTGTCTCTATATATCCCTGAAATTCCAGCAAAAATTAGGCAGTTTAGAAAATGTAAAAAATTGATCAGAATTTTCCAATATCAATTCTAAGAATCTTTAATCCCAAAATGCAATCCATGACATCTACATTTACAAAGTTAGTACTACAATAATGTTACTTCATCCATATGTGTCTATTTCAAATAATCTCTGCTTATCCAGCACTGTTGAAATCATGTCAGTTTACCCCCCCTTCAAATACTAATAGACATTGGAAAAATTGGAAGGTGAAAAATAATCCAAATAATCCATAGTTAATAATTATAGTTGTTAGGTATCCTAAATATCAATAGAGTCCAGAGAGAAAAATAATTCATGAATGCATTGATCAATCTAAATTTTCATTAATTCATTAATTTTGTGAATTTCTAAATAAAGTCAAAATGGCATTCATCTTCATAACAACTTTTCTCAGAATTTCCCCATTGTGACAGATGTCTAAGCTGTAAAAGGTGGTAAACTTACAGCCTATGAGAATTGTTCCTCAGTGCCAGTGTGGGTTCAGTGTGGTGTTTTTTAGGAGCTGGGTGCATCATGAAACTGTATCCCATCTGCATCTGGGCAGATGTTCTCCTGGGAAGCCATAGAATCATAGGAAGAGGAATGAGAAGGGAAAGACATGTAAGGCTAAGGCAGGGCAAGGCAAAGCAGTGAGGGGAAGGAAAGAGAAAGGAAGGGAAACAAAAAAGAAGGGTGAAAGTAGAGAAGAATAAAAAAAAGAATTTAAAAAAGAAAGAGGGAAATGAAGAAGAAGAAAAGGCAAAATTAAAACGGGAGGAAGAGGGGGAAAAAGGCAAAAATGGTGGCAGGAAAAAGGGCAAAAGGGAAAAAGGAAGGAGGAGGGCAAAAAAGAAAAAAAAGAAAAAAGAAAAAAGAAAAAAAAAGGAAAAAGAAAAAAGAAAAAAGAAAAGAAGAAAAAAAGGGAACAGCTCTGAGATTTCTGTAATGTATCTGGAACATGGCCAGAGCAATGTAGAGATTGTAGACACAGCTTTAAACAGCTCCATTCTAGTATTTTCTTTCAGCCCTTTTCTCCCAGCAAATCATGACAAGAGAATAAACCTGAATCAACATTTCCAATTGCTTCATTAATGAATAAACAGGTTACACAATAGACTACATTAGGATTTAAAGACTCTTGCTTGGTTTGACTGTTTGTTTTACTTTATTTTTTTGGCTAGCATATCTTAAAAAAAAAAAAATCTATACTCTATGAAAAGTCATATCAGTAAAATAATACATTGGCTGCTTTTACCATTCTGATAAGTTATAAAATTACATTTTAGTTCTATGAAAGTTCCTCCCTTAATTTTTTAATTAAAATTCCGAGGTCCTGATATTTTCTTTGCAGAATCTCCTTACTTTTACATATTAGTCAATGTACCCATACTTTTAAGGATGAAATACACATAGAATGAAATAATGACCTACTAAACTAGACATAAAGTGAAAGCTGTTACTAGCTGGTTTTTTTTTTTCTGTTAAATATACAAACAATTTTTTGTTATACTTTCTTAGCCCTTGTCTGAAGAAATGAATTTATACTCTACATATTACTTATTAATAAATCAAAATGATATTTGTATGCATAAAAACATGCAGATCCTTCTTAATACCATCAAATCAGCAATGATAGCCTAAGAAAGATTTCATTATGTATACCAATTCAAGACAGGCATTACTTGTCATTACTTTGGTTTACAAAAAATTGCAAATCGTGCAAAAAACAGGTTTAAGCATAATGTACTGTAAAATAGACTTTATCATTTCATGACCAAATATGGCTGTCTGACATTTTCTCTTACAAGTTCTTTGAAAAATTGATCAGATATTTTGGTCTATATTTTTACTGTTTGTTTTGCTTAGTGTTCAAATAGAAACAGTTCAGTTACTTCCTACAATATTTTTGTGTTCTTGCTAAAAAAATCTCATAAACAGCTAATAAAAATTTCAAGTGACTGATGAATGAATTTGATACATTAAAGTAGGGTGATGTGGATATAAGGGTGCCAGATACATTTCTTTTCTGGTAAAACAATAAGAATATAGATATATTAAAATTTCAGGTAATTCTCTGAGAACTTTTTGTGCTCTCTCTCCTCTCATGTGTTCTGATCAAACTGTAAAATTCACCCATCCAGTAAAGTAAAAACATGCTAAAAAAATTTTAAAAAGCAGCAGATCTGATTCTTTCATTCTGTTTTCATTCATTATTTTTCATGCTCACTGGCATGGTTTTGGTTCACACCAACCAGTGGTCACTGAGGCTGTGCCTAAACACAGCTCAAGGGCCAAAGTCATCCAAAACCACCCTCACTGGGGAATGTGGTTGAGTGCGAAGTTTAGGTCCAGTTCACCATGCTCAATCTTAGAACATTAGTTCAGGAAGTTATATTTTCCAAACTTCCCCGAGGTCATGCCCCAGTCACACTCTTAATACACGTCATTTGATGCATTGTAACAGAGCCCACACACTTTTTCAGCACTTTGATCTGAAAATTGTAAAGGTTGTGAAAGGGCCGCTTCCTGCCAGTGGGGCTCAGGTGCTACCCAAGGCCATGCACTGTCCAGTGTGAAAACAGCTAGTGTTTACTCACCCTCAGGGCCATGCTGCAGTGTCTATTATGCCTCTATAGGTTAAGCAGCTGTCATGGAGCTCAGCAAAACCTCACTGATGCTTTTTCTCTAGCCAAAAGTCATTTTGAATGCATGTTCATCATCTTCTTGCTAGTAAGCAAGCTGCAAAGTGTGGGTGGGAAGGAGAAAAGGACAAACTCAAGTGAGAAGGGCCAAGAAGCAGAGAGATGCTGACAGTGTTAAAATAGGAGTAAAAGGAGCAGAAGGGAAGAAAGAGCAGAACGAAAAAGGGAAGCACTGAGAAAGTCTGCTAGAGCCACTCTTTGAAGAGATAAAATGTTATGAAATGCTAAATGCGCTGAAAATTTGAATGTAGGCATGTCAAGTGGGATCAGCCAGTGCTAATAGACATTTGAATATTCTGATAGTAAGTTCCTTGTATCTCAGATAAGTAATATAGTATTATCCTTCCTCTAAGTGATGTTGTGTCTGCAAAATAATGTTTCTCAGTTACTCTGATATCACAGTGATATGTATAATACAGAAATGTCCCAGAAGTTAATCATTTTTAATTCAGTGTTCAATTGAAATGGTGTCCTGTACATATGGACAACCTTCTGAATGATAAAGTATAACTGGTTGGGTAGCTAGCTATTCTTTGCATAGACTTTAATCTTTGTCCATTGTCAGAATTTTCTCAAGAAAAAAAATGAAATGGTTGTATAATTACAGCTTGTATCAAAAAGCATATATCAGTCTGCTGAAATTAAAGATGCACAGGAAATTTAATATGATGGTACTTGGTGTTTGAGTGTTTTTCTTTGTACTGCTGTCAGATGTCTGGGTTTAGTACATTGCTCTGATCTACACAAAGTATTGGTTTTGTTATATATTTGTACTTTTTACATGTGAGATGCATTTGTTCGTCTGAGCAAATTTGGGGGAGAACATGACTGACATTAGCTGACCACATTACTATGCAATACTGTCCCCTGTGGAGCAGTGGTCATGAATCTTTTCTTAGTTCACAAATCTTTTCTTAGTTCACTTGATAGGCCAGGTGCTCAGAAACTGCAGACAAAGCATTTGTGCTCTCTACAATCCTTAGAAGGGATGCATAGGGCTTATAAAGATCTAAAAAAACCACGCAGACTGCAGATTTTGTAGTGATGCAGAGAAAGAATGACTCTTTTGTAAATGTTATTCAAGAAAGCAAGCTACTTATTTTGGGTTCAGTTCCAGTGATTAAGGTTTGTGCTAAATGGTATCCTTAATCTCAGTGTGCCTATTTACACGGTTAATTCCTTCTCTTTGGTTGTAAAAGTAAGAAATAAGTGGCTCAGTTAAAAAAAAAAAAGAATAATAGTATAGAGGAATAAAAAGAAATACAAATTCATTTGCAAGCTCATGACAGCAAAGTCTGTACTTTTTATGTTTGCTCAGCAACAGAGAAAATAGAGCCACAATCCTTGTTGTGCTCTTGGGAAAAACATCAATATCATTGCTATAAAATTGTTGGCTTTTGATTACATTCTCAGGCTTTGTTGCAGTTCCTGTTCAACTTATAAGAGTGTCCAGAGCTCAATGAGAAAAAGAAGATATTTTTGATTTGATCAGTTTTTCAGTCACAGTCTTTTAAATTCTCTTTCCCTCCAATGGGACAACAAATTCCACAGCCTCATAAGTATTTTGAGATCTGTGCATGTGTTGTGAGGTTTCCAAGTTTCGCACTGCCTCTATACTCTGTTTACCATTTAGAGGAATAGTGAGGCACCAGTTAACCATTTATCCCTGTCCTTTGTCAAAATAATCTTTACAGAGATGGTGCCTCACGTTGCAGACAGACAACAAGTTATAATAAAAGAAGTTAGTTATGGTTTCTCTGTATCCATCATGACATAGCACTGTGTTGAACAGTCAGTGAAAATGATGTGTTAGGGAATTTTCAGCTAGGAAAGCGGGGGAGGGTGTAACAGACTGTTTCTTCATGAAAGAAGTGCTTTGTCCAGCATGCTAAAAATGAGCTACTTGTTGGTGTGCAGAGCTGGAACAAGTCCAGAGGCTTCAGACCTCACATTTTCTTAGTTTTTCTTTGAATCAGACACTGATCGGTATTTCTAACTGGTGCAAGAATATCTGACATTCTTCTTGCTTAGAAAAGGACAATAAGGACATATTAAGGAAGAAAGGCATTTTGAAACTCATTTACGCAGAGAAGAAGTCTCTCCATCCCAGTTGATTAGAGATGTTAAACCAGAATCAACATGTTTTTGCCTGATCTAATGGAATAGTCTTATATTTAAATTAAGATTTACAGATAATACATATGCATAGTTCCTTATAATGACTTTTTTGGTTTTTTCCTTTTTCTTACTTTCAAATAGATACTCTATTTAAACAAGCACTTTTTATTGCACCTGTTTTAATTCTGAGAGGTTTGTGGGGTTTTTCCCCTCTTTCCTGTGATGTTGAGTGAAAGCTTCAGAAGCACTTTGAATTCCAATACTTTTTATAATTGGGGTTTTATTACTATTTTAAATGTATTATTGGAAAAATGTTATTCATATTTATTCATGACTACAGGTGGAGGAGGAAGAGATTTTTAATCAAATAAAGTGGTGAAGGCAAAAAAAAACCCCAACAACTTACTGTTTCAATTTAAAAGTTGAAAATTTTGTGAAAAGGCAAGTTTGGCTTTTGTTGATTAAAGTGTTCTATTCCTTTACCTCCTATGTCCTTTAAAAAAAATATTCCAATGGAAAAGCTAATCATAGATGACTTTTCCTTATAGAAAAGTTTTGTTTCTCATAGATAAGTACTTTCTTCTTATCATTTTTGTTATTATTAACACATTTTCCAACAGTCCCAATAGTCTCCCTTTCATTTCCAGAAAAATTCATTCAAGTAATTATATCATGAATATATACATTTTTGAAAAATTACCAAGTAGGTATATGCTTAATGAAAAAAGGTGCTAGCAATTTTACTTCTACCCTATTTCTCTAAGTTTCTGTTTAGACCTCACCAAGAAAAACAAACAAACAAACAAACAAACAAACCCCTGAAACAAGCCCCAGAAAAATACCCAAACAAACAAGAAAAAATAAAACCACAACGTCTGTGTTCTGAGCTTCAAAAGACAAATGAAGAGTTTATAAAATTCTCTTGTAAGCCCCATAAAGTATGTCTGGAAATACATTAAAAAATAAAATACCTGTAAAACCCCCAAACCATTCCTTTAATTACTTCATACACTGGAAATGAACAGAGCACATTTATGGTTATATTTCTAAGATTTAATGCTGGCCTAGTTCCTCTGTCTTTTGAACGGTGGAGGTTTCATGGTTAGATCACTGCATCATTCTCAGTGCAATCCCTATGCAACTGAGACCCTTAAATGTGCTTAAATGTGCCTTGAATATTCTTCAACATATTAAACATTTTGGGGGTTA
Source organism: Origma solitaria (assembly GCA_013397895.1). NCBI lineage: Eukaryota > Metazoa > Chordata > Aves > Passeriformes > Acanthizidae > Origma > Origma solitaria. The sequence continues at coordinate 1,291,026 of VZRL01006557.1, forward strand.
AAATTCCTTACCTGGACTGAACAAACCATAAATTATATTTTTTTAATCTATCCAGTATTTCTTAAAATATAGATTAGCGGATCAGATGTCTTCTAAATCATATCTTTAGTCTTCTAAATTATATCTGGAATCTGTTATACAAATCTCCACAAAATAACTATAATCTTATGTGCTGAATCATGAACTGAAGAAAGTCTCTTAAATAAAATCTTTAATTTTGAATGCTGTTACATTTTGACAGGCACTGTATAGTCCCATACCTAGAATAAATTTTGCCTGGGTGAGTTCAAACACTGAAGCATGTGTATTTTCTTTTATATAAAGTCTAAAAAGTATAAAATAAAAAAAAAAAGAAACAGATTTCTTTTATATTTTTGTTTTATGAGGTGTGCTATCTAGCTGGCCAACAATACAACTCAGTCAGATTTTTTCCCCTTCTTTAGCTTTTTATTCCAAATAATCCAGAAATGTGAAATGAAAAAAAAAATTGAAGGTGAAATTTGACCAGGACCAGTGTACTCTTTAAGAGGATTATTATGAGTACTGACTAAACCTTTAAAGTTGTTAATTTTTTTTTTCCAAATTATAGAAGCCAGAGCTTTATTCTGTGGTCTTTGATGTAAATTCTCTTGATAACACCATGAACACAAAATCTTCAGCATATGATCTTTGTCTCATCATCTGCTGAACAGCCACTATGTATTAGGCACGAAAAATCCATCTTAATCGGCTCTTTTGCTTTTTATCCTAAGAAAAATCCACTGATACAGTCCATTGAGATCTAACAAAATATTTTTTGAGTTTTAATCCATGCAACCTATAACCTGAAAATGTTGATTTGGCCCAGTCATTAATTATAAAGTATGCATACCTGCAAAGAATATGGCATAATAGGTATCCACACTTTTTTATTCAATTTTTTTTTTTTTTTTTTTTAATTTAACTTAATGCATGGATTTGTAGCAGACTTGCAAAGAGTGCCACAAACATAAAGGACATAGCTGGATTTCACAGCCCTGCTGCTGGGTGTAAGAAACCAAAGATGAAGCTAAACCTACATATGTAGATAGCATAGTAAAAGACCCTACATTTTTACTTCACATAATTGCAAACCAAATTCAGTGAATAACATGGCATTTGATAATAATCAGGTTGAACCATTGAGGTAAAGGTTAAAAGCTCACACACGAACTAAGATCTTGTCTAAGTTTCACAGTAATTGCCTTTGCACTGATCTTGGTAAGCAGAGGATAGGTCTATGGGATAGGATGCACTGGTTGGTCTTTTGAGTTTTTCTCATGACTGATATAGAATGGAAAATGAATCCACAATAACATGTACTGAGAGTCACAATGTGTTGCTTGGTTGTTAATATGCACCACAGAATATTGGGTCACTTGCTGAAAGAAGGCGCTGCCCGTGTGAGGTCTTTTCAAATATATCTTTTTTCTGCACTTTGAAAAAAAAGATAAAGGAAGAAAAATAAAACAAGAAAACAAAAACAAAAACCCAAACACATAAAAGAGTGAAGAATAAAATAATAACAAAGATAATGTGTGTATGTTAATTTAGAATAATAACTGCCTTAATACAATTCTTAATAATTTAATTTTTTTGCTGTTATATTCTCTTACAAGATCTGTGAGTTCAGGGCATCATAAGCAAACAAACAGTACAAAAAAAACACCCTCCCCCCCAATCTTCAAAACTTAAGTTTTTGTTTAAAAGTTAATTGTTTTCAACAGCAATTTTTTGCATAAATCAGAAGTATATGTAGATCGACTAGTTGCTGAAAACTGACAGGGACCTATGGGATGTGTGTTTCTTTGCCTCAAGTTAGCATGTAAAGAATTAATTGTTAAGGGAGGAGTTGAATATACAGTTCATCAAACCATCAGAAAGCAAACTATTGAAACATCTATATAATTTTGAATAAAATTGAAGATTGAAATTACAATGTGCAGTTTCCTTGCTTATGATTTAATGCTGCTCAGCAAAACAGCATCAGAAACCAAACCAAGAAAAATTTAAGAATTATTTAGTCTTATTTTTTTCTGACAGAAAGAAAGATCTGTTGGTTAAATGAAAGTATAGAGAAAGAAAAAATAATTTTTTGGTTTCAGTAAAGGTGAATCAGGATCTAATTTGACTTTTTAAAGCAAAATTTTAAAACAAACAAACAAACAAACATACATTTATAATTAAATTATAAAATTTCCTCTTCCCATCAGTCTTGCATTTGTCTCTATCTAGAGAGAATGTGTGTATGCAGAAATAAAAGTGCCGTTACAATTTTTTTGGTGTGTGTGCGTGTGTGTTGAAGAATTTTGGAGATACCAAAAAGCCTTCTATGTGTTCCCATTGACTGAAGTGGGTTTGGACAGGCAAATTGTTTCACTCCCTGAAGCATCAGATAACGCTGATGGTAACAGTGCTTCAGTCTATGGCAGCATAGAGAAAAGGAAGTGGATAAAATCATATCAGACAGACAGTGGTCTTTTTTTGTTATGTTGTTGCCAATAATTTAAACTCTTTGATGGTATACAGCCAAATCTATCTATTACACTGCAATAGTGATTTTCCATATTCATAAAAAGAACTTAGTTTATTGGCTTGGGGTTTTTTTGAAAAAGGTATGCTTTTCATGTAGTGATAAGTATACTGTCTAAAATGACTAGAGTGAAATGGCCGATATTGTTGAATCATTCAGAAGGAGTTTGACACCTATTTAAAACTCTGATAAAGGAGGGAAAGGTATGCAAGATGAGCAATTGAAAGGATGACCCAAGATCAGCTGCCCTTTGAAATTTGGCTTTCAGGGTGTAGTCTACTTACTGGTTAGTGCTCTCATTGACATGCTTATGAACTTCCATACTTAAAGGTCAGAACTGATAAGTGGTATCCTACTAAGTATCTTAGCAGCTTAAAAATTAGCCTTATTGTCTTTTTTATCCAGTTAAAACAGACTCTTCACTGCATTCACAATCAAAATACCAATCATTCCCTTGCCAAATTAGTTTTATTACAGTGATATGTCATACTGACATAATCTGGTCAGAACATCAGATTCAATTTCATCGTTACAATCTGAACTTTTAAGTAATGGTATTTAAGTGTTTTTCACATCTGTAACCCAGTGGAATAGAAAAGGCTCAATTTGAGAGGATAGAAAGCCAGAAAAAAACTAATATGACAGAAATAATATGTCCTGTTTGAAGGACAATTTAGTCTACTTCTGAATCCCATTGAAACTTTTCTGCAATATAGACATGATCTTTTTGAGTTCAGCATCAGAGTCCTCAAGATTTCTTCTCCCTCAGTCATTCTGTTCTTTCCCCCTCAACACTGCAGCTTTTCTCCAAAGAGCAGCTCTAACTAAGGAATCAAAATTTAGTGGTCACATTTGCAGAAGTCTCAGTGTGCAGGAGCTCTCTTTGAAAAACGTGGCCATTCCAATTAAGTGCCTAACCAGAAGCTACTGAGTGGTCTTTGGAAAAATGTGTCTCATTGGCTCTAGAGAGTAGCTTTTCTAGCTGGAAGTAGTTATTTTTGAAGGCTGGGTACAATTCATTCTATATTTGCCTGCTTTCTGCTTAGAGGCAGCAGACAAAGCGTAATAGCATAGCACTATGCTTAATAAGCCACTTTCATGCTTTGAACAAAGGGGTAGATGACATCAGAATTCTCCCAATGCTGTAAATTGCAATACATACTCATACTTACCAGTTAGTTAGACTACTAGGATTATATGTATATAACTTTTTTTTTCCCAGAGAAAAGAATGGGTTTTAGTCAAATATACATACAAAAATACTTTAAAATATATACCTATTAACACACACACATTTAAAAAATCTTTTAGATTAAATAACCAGAAAGTTAACAAATAAATCACTAGGAAATAATTTAGTTTGGCTGTTGAATAGAAAACATACATATTCAGATATCTGTTTCAAAGCTCTAATTTACACAGGTCCTACAAGTAATCCTGTCTATTACATATTACTGAAATTCAAAAGCAGAAAGCAACGTTAGAGGAAAAAAAATATGGTTTACTGAAATATGCACCATATGACGTGTAGGTGTGTCTATAGAGCTGACTAAGAGTTACAGAATAGAAAAGAAACAATCAATGTAAGCTCTTAAAATCAGACGGGTGGGAATGAAACTCATCACAGTCTAATACTTTTATAATGAGTAATTTATTGACTTACTGTATTCAATTTTTTTTTAGACTTTACTTTTATTAGAAAAACCTGATATCTTGCTGTGACTTGTGAAATCACAGAGACGACATACTTGTTTTCTGCGTAATTTTAGATGATTCACAATACTATTTTTCAAGTTAGTTTCCTAATTTACTTTCTGTCAAGAAAGAGCTTTGAGAAAACCTTGGTTCTCTAAGTAGATATGCTAAGGTATAAAAATGGAAAAATATACAGGAACTTCATTGTCATATTACAGATTTACTCATATATATCATCCACCTTTCTGTGCGCTAACAACCGAGAGACAGTGAAAATACTCCCTGTCTTTGAACTAGACTCTAGACGAAGAAATGAATTATACTGCACAGAATAAAACAGGAATCTTCCCTGGTATAGGAGCCTATGTGAGATCTGACTAACAGTAATTCACATATATACACAATTCTCTGTTTAATTTGTGCAACACACTTCCATTTGTCTTAATGAAGTCCGAAGTTCAGACTCAGAAGTAAGAAAACAATTGTCATTTTACTGTAAAAAGTGAATACTTAGCTTCATGTAAAAAGGTATGAGGTCTGCCTCAGGACAAACTATACTTACTGTTCTAATGCTATCATTCTCAGAGCCTGAGGAAAAGAGATCCTTCATTTTTCTTTCATTATATCTGAACCTTTTGAGTCCAAGAAAACAGCAGAGAATTCGTCTTTTGGAGTTCAGTGTTGGAAATAAATTTCACCATCCAGCAGAAGGAATTACTGGCGCAGATATTAATTAAAAGGCACCAGTCACTTACTGCACTGAGCTTTCCCTGGACTTTCTGTAAGCAGTTGCAAATGCCAGGTAATCTCATCCTCTCCTTTATTTGTGTTTGATCTCTGATGCAAATACACTGTAGCTACTGTATTTATGGGGGTTTTTTTAATAATTTTAAAAATTCTTGGGATTTTTCTTTTCCATGGCAATCACCTTGGATTTTGAAAACATAACAATTTTTTTCCTTTCTTTGTGTTAAAGCATTCCTAATCCTTTCCAGATCCTTTGTTTTCACCCTGCTTTAACAGACATTTCTGTTTGTAACGTCCTTTTTATTTTTCCCAAAATTTCCTTCTCTTGAAATGGGAGAATTCTACTGAAAGTATCATAAAGTTACTTCTGGTGATCTTAGAAAATAAAATTTAGTCCAAATTAAGAAGGGCATAAGTGCAGAATGCAACTCAAAAAAGATCCAGACATCTGAATCCAAGAAAAAATCCAGCTTGAGGAAAAAAAATGTGTAAGTCACTGCAGTAGAATTCATCCTACCTAATTTTAAATGCCTATACTTTAAATGTCCTTACTTGCTCAGATGCATACTGTTACTATGGCCTCTCTAATTCCCGTGTGGTATAAAATAATACTGAATTGACCTAATTTTCCTGCAGTCCTCTCCTCCCCTGGTAACATCACAGTCAGACTTCCCATTTCCAAGAGTAAAAATGTATTCTAAGTATAACTTATGCATGGCATCAAGTGAGCCCGTAATTGTGAATTTGTTGTTCTTTTGGACAAGTCATTCACATAAAATAGTTATGGACTAATCATACTTTAAAGAAATATTTCCTTTATCTGATTCTCACATTCCAATTTTTTCTTGGTGTCTTTTAGGATCTTCCTTTAAAGAATATAAATCTCTAACTGTTTCTTCCCCTTTTTAAATATTTTTGCTTCACTGATTTACCTGACATCTTAGTTCATATTTTTGTCTACCTAAGTAAATTATTCTCTGCCTAAGTTTCCTATTTTTGACTGTTCCATTTATTTCTTGCTATTTCTTCAGTCTGAACTGTTTGATATTTCAATATATCAAAACTTCATTACTTTGCATGCTGCAATTTAGGTCACTTGAGAATAAATCCACAATTTTCACTTCTGTATGGACTGCTGAACTATATTATCATCACTTTATCTTATTCATTGTTCAGAGCAGTAGGTTCCTTGTGGAAAAGTGGATGGAAAGAACTAAGCATATTATTCTAAATAAGTGTTAAACATAATCAACCTCCTGACATAGATGTAATAATTCATTTAATTTGTGTTACATACCTTTGCTTATTCATCCTACAATCTTGTTTATGTTTTCAGCTGCAGCTACAAACTGGCCTAATGGTTTCAATAATTTTTTTCACAATTACTCTTCAGTTTTGGGAGGGGACTTACAAGTGCATGCCTGTTTCACATAACACATATAATATGTTTTATTATTTCTTATCCATTGACCTAATTGGTTTGAATTCTGTAACATGTATTAATTTTTCAAAAGTCCCGAGTCCTTATTTTTGTTATTTTCCTGAGTCTTATTCTTCCTCTCATTATATTCATTATTATATACTAACATGTTTAGTGTAACTCTGTAACATATTACTTTGCACCTTTCTTAATTAGAAAAGCTGTCTAGGTAAATGTGTAAATTTATTTGAAAAAGATGACTGAGCAGCTGAACAAAAACGCAATCACTGACAGAATTAAGAGTTTATTTAAAAAAAAACTTGGAAAAAGAAAAAATATAATCTAGACCTTTCTTGGTAAAGGAAAGTGTATGTAATTGCTCATTAAATATAAATGCACACACATGCATATTTAACACAGGCATGCATGCAGTAAAAAAACCAATTTCTATAACACAAGAAATTAATAATCTTCCTAGGTAGCTAATATGCTTTTATAAAATAATTCACACATTTTTTGAACAGAGTATATCTCCTTGCTCCCTTCTATTTTATCTTTTCAGTAACCTATATTCGCTGAGGCTCCAATGGATTATTATTTTTGAGGGTAGAAGGAAACAATGAAGAGAGGTAGGGAGGAAGGGAAGAAAAAAAAAGTGGTATTTGATTCAGTTTCCTCTCAAACACTTGGGAATGATTTTGAGAATCACAGATCCTGATATTACACAGACTACTCTATGGTTGGCTGTGTGATCCATCACTTTTGTTTTCCAGTCTCCCTTTCTAATCACTTCAAAAGCCCCACCAGAAGTTTGAAGTAAATAAACTTTTGACCATCTCTGCAAGATCAATCAAATGTTCATTAAGACCTAGCATACTGTTCAGCTGCATTTTACAAGTGTCCTATGCTGGGTTATTTAAAAGTGTCTAACGCTGCCCACTTTCCTGAGGAGATTGTTTCAATGGCTGATTGTTCTCATTCTAAAAAACTTTCTTCTTGTGTCTAATCAGAATCTCCCAAGGAGTAACTTGTTCCTATTACCCCGTATCATTTCCATCAGACTCCTTGTAAAAAGGGAGTCTCCATCTTTGTAGTCACACTTTAAAAACTGGAAGATGATAAAGTCCCCCCTAAGCTTTATTTTCTTGAGGGTGAAGAAATCCTGTTCTCTCAGCCTTTCCCATATGGCAGTTTCCTAATCCTTGGATCATCTTTTTGGTGCCTCTCTGGACCCTCTCCAGCCTGTCCGCATCTTATTTGCTTAGCAGGGATCAAAAAGCCCAGCACCGTATTTCCAGGTGTGGCCTGACAAGCACAGAGGGGAATAAAAGAGAGGCTTCTTTCCCTCTTGATGATGCTCTTGTTGATGTACCCCAGCATCCTGCTGTCTTCCATTGCCTCAGCAGCACACCTCTTGTATTGAGCTTGTAGACCACCAGGAACTCCAGGTCCCTTTCTATATAACTGTTCCACAAACAGGGAGATGCCAGCCTGAGACGCACTCCTGGATTATGCTTTCCCAGGCACAACATCGCCTTGTTAAACTTCTTAAGGTTCTTGCTAGTTCTCTCTTCCAGCCTATCCAGATATTCCTGCAGGATGTCTCTCCCTTCTGAAGTGTCTCCTTCCCCACTCAGCTTGGTATTATGTCAAAGTACATTTGATCCCATCATCCAGATCATTTATGAAGATATTAAACAGCATGAGGCTCCATATGGTTCCCTGGGGGACCCCACTTGTGACAGGCTGCCAGTTTGAAAAGCAGCTATTTACCAACACCCTCTGGGTGCAGCCTGTCAGCCAGCTCCCCACCCACCACACATACCACTTCTCTAGATCATAACACAGATGCAGACTGCTCCATAGTTCAGCACAACAAAAAATAGAGATTTTAAAAATTGTAAAATTAGCATTTTGTGTTAGGTCCAGATGATATCCACCAGGGAGCGAGCCATGAGGTCAACCTGTTAAAAGTGCTGAAAGATCTGGTTGCATATGGAATTTATGGTCAAGTGAGAGGATTGTACAGTATTTTGTAGGGTGACATACACTTGTGTTTTGTCACTTGAAGGATGTTGCTCAATTTTGTGAGTATTTCTCAGGGAAAACCGTAATTTGAAGAAAGAAAATTATTTAGTACTGAAACAGTAGGCTTGTCTCCATGAGTCATGTAAATCTGTCACTTCAGGTTTTTTGGTTTTGCTTTTTTTTGTGGAACTATTCCAGCAAGTACCCTTTCATATTAAAATTCTAACCTTCTTCCTACCTTTGCATAGCTGTAAAAACATGTGCCAATTTACTTCCTCTAACAGCCTGCAGCTCTCTAGCACTATCCAGAAATTACCTGATTTCTTTTCAATACCCTCAGCTTCTCTCTAAAACAGCCGTGCTGTGTCAGCAAAGATATTTTTAGTGTCTTTTCCTTCATCCTCAATATCATTCTCATAAAAGCTTGTCATCCAGTCCCCCTGCTTTTTTTCATCATTCATTTCCATTAAAATTCTAATATTTTTTTGAGCACGCAACCATTTTTCTACATTACCTGTTTCCATCATTACAGTGATGTCATGCACTACTTAAAAAGTACTGCAAAAATACTCAATATGATTTTCATAATTTCAGTCTGTTGACTTCCCCCCCGCCCCCCTTTTGTTTTACAATAGCTATTTAACCATTTCCTATATCATCCAACTTTACCTTTTATCTCCCTCATCTTTGGTAACCGTAACCTTTAAAAATAGTACATATCTGTGGGAATTCTATAAAGAGCTATTTAACGTGAAAGAGTCAAATGAGTCAAACACTGTTCTTGCAATTAATCTGATCAGTTAAAAAATTAATCTGATCAGGTTACAAACATTTGTTTTTCTCAGAGAATGCATGTTAAACATGTTTTGTGAGAGATTGCGAAGAGACACATTTTCTGCACGTGTTTAACAAAGCTTCTAGATGAGAGCATAGTCATCCTAATTTGGAAATCACAGATCGTGATATAGTACAGTGACATGCCTTCCCAAGAAAAGAAACCAAAGTTAAATCAGGAAAACTATGGGGAAAAAAAAAGTGAAGAAAAGAGGAATACAAGTGTACCATGATGTATTTCCAAAATTGGATATTTTGACAGATTTTGTAGATGTGCATGCAGAGCCACAGCAAAATGCACAAGCATATATTACCTGATGAACAGATTGGCCATCTGTGTTAGCTTCTGCTGACAAGATTTATGAGAGCAATTTTATATATAATATAAAAGAATTATCTCAAATATTTAAATAAGTGTTTTATTTCAAATTTCGCTCCATAATAATAGCATAGTAGTTGCTAATAGTATCGCACGTGTCATGCTTTTCACAAAGGATAGAGTGTGCCTGTATGTATAAATATGAATTGTGATAGAGAAAGGGAAAAGAGGAAATTTCATTTTTATTACTGAGAAAAGCCTTTTATTCACTCTTTCTGTATGAACATCTATCTACACCTTGCATTTATCTAAGCTATCACATTAGACTACAGTGGCTTGAGGACATGATTTAATGTTAACTGCAAGAGCTTTTTTAATTTGTTGCCTTCTTCCCTTCCTTTTTCCAGTACAGCATTTGAGACTCAAGAATATCACACATAAACAGACAAGGTTCTGCAGCCCCTAGACTTCCATTAAATGACATTGAGATAAGGATTTCTGCTGTGTCTAATATTGCATCTTTTCAGCTGTACAAAAGAAGAGAATATAAAAAGAATCTTATGTTTTCTGAGTATAAAAAATACAGAATTTAATCTGTATAGAAACAACCTGTATTAAGTAAAATAGTTTGACTGTTGTATATTCAGGACAGCTCTACCAAATGAATCTCTCTATGGCACAACAGGGAGACCATAGTTCATGAAGTGTTTGAATGAGGCAATTAGTACAAGTAATCAGAATCTGTTTTCTATCAGTTTGCTAAAAGGTGGTGCATTCCAAGGCTGAATATCTTTGACAAAGATATCTTTATACATATATTTTGAAATGTTATTTTGCCATTGCAAATGAATGGTTAGTCTTTCTTTTATGTCATAAAAAGCAGGCTTTAAACTGAAAAAGTTCACTTGAAACTATATTGTATTATATTATTATATTATATTAATATAGCTAATATCTAATATCTAATATCCAATATATGATATATGATATATGATATATTATGTATTATGTATTATATATCATTATTATAATATAATATATTAATATACTAGTTCAGTCAATAACTTCATAATTTCTCTTGTTTCTGGAGAAAAGTACAATTATGATGAAGTAGCACTGTGTAATAACATGAGCTTAGGATGTTTAAAGAGGGGCAAATTACTCACCCTTCTATGTACACTTATGATTTACCATAAATCAACCTTAAATTTCAATTAATATTTTCAAATTAACTCTTTTCCATTGAAGCATACCCCAATATATTTTGTCTCATAACCTTGCAAATGAAGTGAACAGCTTTAAATGCTATATGGAATCATCTCCATGAGCCCTAAAGCATTAAATATGATTTTCTTAAGCCTGCTTGTTACATCTACAAGGCATGACTAAAAATACTGATTGCTCAAGAATGCTCATTCAGTGTTCCTTTGCATTTCTGCATCCAATATTAGGATACAGAAGAGTATGCCTCTATTTTAGGAATTTAATTTTATTAAAATTTGTCCCTTTAGACCTTTCTTGAATGATGGATCTTCTACAGGGTAGGCACTATCAAAACTGTAGCCATGGCTGAATACACTTTAGTAATATATTTCCCGAGTTCTTTGTGCTAATGTAATGAGCTACATCATAGCTGAAATTCAAGATGTAGAAACTGTCTTCTTATCAGTGCAAGCCATTTCTGTATTGAAAAAGTAAACCTTTTCTGCAGGTAAATAGGGCTTTTATGAATCAGAGATTGAAATTGTGTTTAACTGTACAGAATTTAGAAGTTAGAAATATAAAACAAGAGCAGTACCTGGGGTGTCTTTGTTGAATTTCAACTACTGACAATAAACAAGTGCTGCAATGCATTTTTTATGTACTAAGTGTCTACTTGAAGTATTGTTTTGATCTTTCAATTTCTAATTTAGATGAACAAACAGGTTTTTTCATAAGTGCTGTGTATCTTATGTTCTTTAATTTTATATTATGACATCAAAATCTGAATATAAGAATAAGCTGATTCTAGGAAAGTTGCTGTGGACCTTTATCATCTGCTTTCCCACCCTCCTTCTTTTATAAAGACAAATGACTAAAGCCAAAATATACCTTAGCAAAATTTGGTTATTTCCTTTATCTTCAAAATAACATCATAATGATCGGCAAACGTTAATGGTTAGTCTAATTACTTACATATCTCCGATTAAACAGGTGGTATCTATGTAGAAAATGCACACTTATTCTAAGACTACTGTGCTTTTTTGTAAGTTCATTTCCACAGTCAGGAAAAATGTGAGAGTGTGTCCACTCAGAAACTTGCAAATGGTGCCTTCCTTTTGTATATATTGCAGATAGATGATAACTATCACAAAGATGCTCAAGAAAAGAAAGTCTTCTACCTGCACAGTCTACTTAACTACTAAGTGAGTATTCATCCCAGCAACAACTATATGGGAATAGCTCAGCTTAATTTGGGGACCAATTAAGAAGCACAAGGAACTCCAGCAATACATTAATAATAAAGACAGAAATGGATTAATGACAGTTGAATACCTTGTCAGCCAACTCTTAAATGCTTATTTGCATCTTAATGGTTAATTAATGGATGGAAAATTGACAAATATGTTGAGAGAACTAGATGTCTGAAATTGCATGAAATTACAATACTTTTAATATATTATTTTTACCTTTATACATCTCATGCAAAACAGATTACCTGGGGTACTCCATTGTTCTGAAGGTTACTGTGACATAAGAAATTAACTACAAGTGCTTGAAATTAAAATCATACACTCTATATTAGATATCTAAATATGTGGCCTTAGAAATATTTCAAAACCCTGGAGTCCCAACTTAATTCTCATTTCTACATTGCCTATTTATAGGAAGACTGGGGTCCTCTTGCACCACCGCTTCAGGAGAAATTTATTTCAGGAGGGCCAGGGATGGGCCTTGACTTCAAATAAGTAATAACTACATACAGAATCTACTTTGTGCCATTAGTGAACCCAACTGTTTGCAGGCTGTGTGGAAGAGTTTATTCCCTTGCATGCACTGTAAACTGAGCATTTTTCACCTGGCAGAGGAGCAGTTCAAGAAACCAGAGGATGGATAAACATGACTGAACTGATGAACTGGCAAGGCATGGTGTGTTCAGATATCTGATTTAAGATGCTTTCATTCTAAATTCCTTTCCAGGTTCACAAAGAGTGCACACATATTTGTCATTGTGGCAAAGCCCTTCTTGTGGAATAGGCTCTTTAAACTGCTTTGTGAACGTAAAATCTTACTATGAATTGTCTCAGCACAAGCTGCTCTTGTTTTTTGTAATTACTAGGAATCCAAAGACATTTATATTCATGTGCCTGACTTTCATTCTCAGGAAATAAAGATTCCTTAGATACAAGTGTGTCACAGTGTGTGAAATTAGTGTACCATTCCTGTAGTTTTCTGCATACACACACACACACACACACATACAAACACTTATAAACCAGCAAGATATATTAAGCAAGTTCCAATAATTTTGAATGTATAGTTGAATGTTCCAGAAAAGAACAGAATTTTTTAACAAAATAATAATTTAATTTATTACCTCTGAGATTCATGTTAAATATCAAAGGAAATATTAATATTAATGGAGACTTAGATTTTCTTTTCAAAGAGCATAGTTCTACTTGTTAAAAAAAAAAAATAGAAAATTGAGATCTTTGTGCTTAAATGTGTAGGCCAACTTCACTCTGCTCCATGAACATGTGGAAAAAATGTATACACTTTTCTTGTGAACAAAGTAAAAATTATGTAACATCTTCCATACTCTACATCTCTACAAAGAAAATCCATAAAGCTGCAGAATCCCTGATCATGAACCGTAAGAGAGCACAGCAAAGTAAAACTTTAAATGAACAAGTACTTGGTAAAGCTTCTTCCCAACACTTGCTTTGGTTGCTAAAATGAAGGTTTTGAGCCAATGACATAACTAACATTTATTTCAGAGATGGATCAGGTCTTTAAATTTCAACTTATTAAAATTGATTTGGGCTCCATTTATGTAATTGAGAACAGGATTTTTGCCAGGAAAATTAAGCTCTCTCAACCATTTGAATAAGGAAGTTATGTACAATCATCTATATTTTATTTCTACTGTGGTAGGACTGTCTGAGACTGAACGATTCTTTTCTTCCCCTCTAAATCAATTCCATTATGAATCAGAGCCAAAAGAAAATGTACTTCCCCAAGCCTGATGTCGTTCACATTTATAGGTGCTGAAATATATATCTAAAATCTGAAAGTGGATATTTACATACTTATATTTCAAGTTCTCAAATCCACAAAGTTTTGACTGTCAACATAATGAGAAAAAGCTCCAGTCTTGACAGCAGTGAGCGGCTCTAAATACAGAATATATGTCTACAGCAACTGCAGTTACTGGAGTTTATCATGGTAGAGCTGTTCAAATGTTCTGTCTTCGTTAACCATGTGTGTCCTCCATGCAGTTCGAACTTAGAGACAGTCCCCTTTTGGCTCACTGTCTTTCCTGGAGAAAACAGAAACTAGCTGTTCAGGCAGAAAATGAAGATTCAGGAGCCAAATGCTGTTCATGCTCTGCCTATCACAGAGCTAATGAGAGATCCTCCCAGCTAATAGTGTTCTGATATCCCATGGCCACCCATTGTTTGCACTGGACTAGAGCAGTTTTCATGCACCTGAGACAGACTTAACCAAGAGAAACTGCAGCCAAGTGCTTCAGACTAGTCAAGGCAGAAATAACCGCATGAGCTTTGTGGCTTACATTGGGACACCAGAAATCTCAACTCTGTATCTAGTTCAAGTGATGCTAATAATGTTGTAAATATGCTTTGATTAAGTTTCAGTACCTTCAGCCCACTGATTTCCCAACCCAGATGTTACATAGAGACATATGCTATATAGTGACACGTAGAACAACTGAGCCACTGATAATTAAGATAATTATCACTCAAAATTAGCATAGGTCTTGTGGATTTAATCAAAGAGGGTTGGCAATTTTTCATTGTTTTCCCCCATCTTTAAATCAAGCTTTATCATCCAAAGATGGAAAAGAAAGGGAGGATGGAAGACTGTGGTAAAAACCCAAAGCTGAATTTCAAAATAATGATCAAAAGCCAATAACAGGTAACTCTTCTCTTTTGAATTTAAGTGCTTATTTTTGCATAATAGAATGATTTCAGCTTCAGATTTCATCTGAATCTGGATGAGGTGAATCCCACTCCAGTTAAGAACACAGTATAGGTAGCAAATGAAAGTTTGATCTGTTCATATCAGAAGAATAAAGTGCTATTAGATCACTGGGCATAACAGTGAGAAACATTTGGAAATTGATTCTTCCTGAGATATACATTTTTTATTGTTATATAGATTAACACAGACTAAATCCCTTCCTTCTTTTACAATTCACTCTCCCTCCCCTCAAAAAACCCTACCATCTTGTCAAGTCTTCATGACAATGGTTAATTTAAAACCTGAAAAAACTTGAAGTGTGTAGATCTCTAGCCACTCACTGATGCAGTTTGGAAAGTCTGGAATGGTTTCCACTCAGCGTAAGTGATAATGAAGAGCAGAAGAGAGATGAAAATTCATGACATCCTTCCTCTACTTACAGTCTCCCTGAGAATCCACTCAGTAAACAAGAAAAGTAAGAAAGTTCTCATATATGACTTAGGAAAGCAAACCTGGTTGGAAGCAGACCAGTAGTTAGCAGGAGAATGGAATGAGAAGAGTCAGTAGAAAATGGAAATAAAAATACAGAGAAAAAGTGAATAAAATGTACCAAAAAAATGCAATAGAGAATGAGTTCCAGTTTAAGCAAGGGACGTAATGTTGTGGTTCATGGATGTCTTCACTCAAACAGTAAATGTAAGTGTGCTGTTTTGAAGGAAAATAGGGAAGTGAGCTTGAAAAATACTGCTGAAAATATGAGCATCTACTCCACCCTGCTAATGAAGAAAGGCAAGACAAGGACAGGAAAGGAAAGGAAAAGAAAGGATAAGGTCTAACAACATCATAATGTATGGAAAATCAGAGGAGACTTTTTGGAAAAGTGGTACTACTCAAATAAAGACTAAGAGTTCCCCAGAAGAAAATCTAGACTTTTCTCTTAAAAATGTTTTACAAAAATCTGAAAATCACTACTAAGGCATCTTTCAAGACTGTTGATGTATTTATAATGACAGTTTTCTTCAAAAGAAGGATGGAAATGTCTCCCTCAAAAATAACTCAAACCAGCAAGGAATTATGTAAATAACAAGCTATACAGTGCATATGTTTTTAGAGAAAAAAATCCCAAAGTTTATACTTGCTAATGATTGAAATGTATTTAATGATATGTGTATCATTGGTTTAAATGGGAATATTTGCATGTGGAATAGCTCAAGTGAGCCATGTAAATAAAAATATTTTGAGGACACAAATAATGAAGAAGAATCAAGAGAGGAACATAATTATGTTGAGTTCAAGTATGTTATTAAATGCAAAATAATGATGATGAAATTGGTTTCTATAAGCACAGACGGAACACCAGCTATGTTTGGATCCAAAGTTTCATGGCTCGTCATCATCAACAAGCAGTCAGAGGAAAAGTGATAGACTTGACACATAGCAAAGGAGTAGTGGTTAAAATGTTAATTCCATTCAGGGAAAATGCTTTTATTAATACATGTCATGCAATATGCTATAGACAGTCTTTAAAGACAGAATTTTGCAAAATAAGGTGAACTGTCTTAGTGGAACTAGTGTTCTAAGAAGACGTATTGATCTTTCTTTTTTTTTCACCACATACTGTGATAATTCTATGATCAATAAAAAAAGAAGTTGGTGAACTTTTCATGCTTTACTTTGCCAAACTTAAGGTTGACTGAGTTCAGTCCAGAGTTAAAGGAGAAAGAAAAAATTATTACATACATGGTGAGATGAAAGCACTTCCAAGTGCCTTGCAGTTGAAGATATTCAAAGTGAGATTTAGGGTGTAGGTTAAATAAAGGAAAAAATAAATTCCAGGAAACCTCAATATTCCTCCTGAAAGCGTTTCAGGTAAAAACATATATACCAATTTGGAAAAAAAAGCAAAATATTGTTAAATATAGATTTCTTGAAGACATGACTGTGAACTTGAAAACAAAATAACTGTATACCTTAAATAATATTTAGAGTTACCAGTGGAATTTGTATAATCTTGTCCATGACAGTAATAGTTCATGTACTTGAGTGTAAGAGCAAATTAACTCTTACATCTGGATGCTAGCATATTAAAAAGGGAAAGTGTTGCAAAGTAAAGCAATGTCTGTTTGGAAGAGTGGAGCAAGAAGAATAAAATGTGGGTGTCAGGTGAAACTGCAGACCTTTTTCAATTATCCCTGTGATCTCCTTCAGAAATACTTATCATATCATTTGCAAATAAAACTTTTCAATACATATGTAGGACAAATCTAAATGACATGCATGAAAGGGTATGTTGCCTCTCATATTTCAAAAATTTTCAACAGCAGCCACAGAAAACATGCAGTATCAAATATCCCAGTAGTCATTTATTTGTCAATGTCAATACATCTAAACACTTATCCAACTAATTATGCTGCTGAATATGACTAAAATTTTATGTCAGTTGATACACAGGTATTTGTAAAATTATGGTGGTTAAACTAGATAATGAGGAGACAAAATAGCTGCTTGTGTTCCCAGCTCTACATCTGTTTTCTGCATTTGGAAAATTTATTAGCCTTAGTTTTAAAACTCGTGCTTGAAATTAGATATTCTCCACCTATCCCTTTCTCTGCAAATCAATATTTAAATAAATTAGACTGTTTTGGAAATCTCTTCTTTCCTCACTAGTGAAAATAATTGGGGTTGCAAAGCTATGGAAGATGGACCCTTATTTAAAGTCTTCTTTTGAAAATATATTTAAAATGTTGGTCTCTATAGCACTGTATTGCCTCAACCTTTAGAACTATCTGTTAATTCATCTGTTCAGTCTGACTCCCATAAATTGTGGAAAATTTGGAGGAGGGGGATCCTTAAGGAAATTAAGATAAAATGTGACAATAAATATGTATTTAAACTGAATTCACTACATTTTTTCCAAGTTAGTCCCAAAGGTTCCTTTGGTTTTTCTCAGTAATATGAAATTAAATACAAAGCATTAAAAGAATACTAAAATTGCCCTGAAACTAGATAACCCAGCCAAAGCTTGTACATCTGTATGAATGGCAAAATAATTATTCATAATTAGTGACTCATATTATCATATTATACTGAGCAAGCAGCAGAGCAATGACTATTTATTGTAATTATAATTATTAGTTTAAAAACACTATTCATGAGCATGGTGCTTTTACAAAATTGCTAAAGGTAAATTCTGTGACCCTAAAACTAGGTGTCTGGAGGCAAAGGGACCAGCTAAACAGAAAAAAAAAAGAAAAAAAGGAGGGGATTGAAGAAGAGCAAATTGCAGAGATAGTGCTAGAAACATATAATGGATAATGTCTTGATTATAGAACATTATCTTGACTAACTTGATTTAAAAGAAATACTTAGCTTGTTTTCTTAGTATAACTTCGTGTTGCTAACTAGAAGAAGAATAAGAATACTAATGCGCCCTGCTTCCTGGAAAAAAATGTCTTTTTGTAACATGATGGTCTTGAAATATCTGAGTAACCAACTTAAACAACTTGTGTTTGCAGATATTTCTTTTCTTCTTCCTATTTAGATGATGACATATGCAGACAGAGACCACAGAGACAGCATGTGTACACAAGTATGGATATGTTTGCATGGTTTTTTGCATATACACCTTTCATAGTTAAGCGGAATGTGTGTACATTTATGTAGATCAACATGTTCACAAACACATTCATGTGTATATACATAGCCACATATATGTGTATACCCTGTGTATACACATATATCTGTGCACAGAGCTATGTATGTGTGTGTGCATGTTTTTGTAAGTATGAAATAAAACAGGCTTTTTCTTTCCTACACTTGAGCCTCCCTCCTTCCCCACTCCCCAAGTCATGTGCAAAATTCATTGTACACCTGCCAAAGGAGACCTACTACTTTTTTTCAACACAATGATGCAGCAAGTTTTGGACACTACCACTGAGGGAAGGTTTATTTTGGAGCAGAACAGCTTTGTCCTTTAGTGCAGTATTTTAGTGGCATGACTTAACCCAGCAAAGCCCTTCCTGTGAAATCTTGACAATAGAAAAATTATTTGCCTACTTGAGAGATCCTGTTTGGCTACTTTACTCACATGAAGCCACACTTAGCATGAGTAAAAGTCTCATTGATTTCCACAGAGTAATCAACATGTTCACTGAATATGAACCGTGAACCTGGAAGTCTGGGGGTCAGAGGTACCATGAAAGTGATTATAATAGAAGCTGACAAGGTATTTGAAGCTGATTTCCTTTCAAGGGCTTCTGAATCTGCTTGTTTGAAACATAGCTATTTCTATCTTTCAAATTTAGGATGGATTTCTCCCTAACTGTCCAAGTATGCTATTTTACTAGCACACTGTGCTGGTATGTCCTCTGGTGATGCAAACACTCTGCACTACTTTGTATTAAATATGCAGTAAATTAAGTCAAAATCAAGATCTTCAATCTCTTTCTTGTTTTTTATTGTGTAGCTGTGGGCTGAAGTCCTGTTTTTACTATGTGTCATGCAGCTGAGATTTGATCCTAGATAGTTCGACAGAGTACTGGGGAAGGTAAGGAAGAAAAAAAGCATTTCTTGGCATAGAGGCTCTGCAGCATTCCACACAATTCTGACTCTTATAGAATATCCCTGGCAACTGCTCCAGTCTGCTTCCCAGAAATCAGTGACCTGTGTTAAGTTATTAGCCATTGGACTCAGACAGCTTACTCTTCAAGAGTCTCTCTTTTAAGAAGCCTTTCACCTCCCTGTCATCTGATGCATTACCTGCATCTCATACCGGTTTATCAAAAACTGCTCATAACAGATGTTCATCCGTAT
This sequence comes from Origma solitaria, assembly GCA_013397895.1. Classification (NCBI taxonomy): domain Eukaryota; kingdom Metazoa; phylum Chordata; class Aves; order Passeriformes; family Acanthizidae; genus Origma; species Origma solitaria. The sequence continues at coordinate 1,310,613 of VZRL01006557.1, forward strand.
CATGCTTTTCACACATCAGGATCCCAGGATTTAAAAGCTATTTGTGTGACTGCTCCATGTGCACACAAAGTTGTCAAATTTTCCAGGACCCTGCTTTCTACAGCTTAATATTATTATTATATGAAGGTGTAGTGTGTATGTCTATAAATCTCTCCTAGGTAGCTATGCTCTAAGTATCTTAATAATGTGGGGTAGCTAATGTGGACAGGAATTGCTGCAGCCCCCCAAAAAACCTGAATCTGATGCTTACAGCCTATAACATCTTTGGGATCAATAAAACTTTAGCAAAAGGAACAAATAAATGGGCTGGGACACCTCAGTCTGTGAAGAGGCTGACAAAGGTGGGGAACTGTGATAATGGTTTTTAGCATGCATAGCTTATAAAAGCTGTGAGTGAGCAATTGTTTACAGCTCCTAATATAAGAACTAGCAGGCATCAAATAAAACTAGCAGGTTGCTTATTCAGAAGAAACAGCAGGCAACATCTCTGCAGGCAGTGTAATGTATAGTTCGGCCCTAGAATATGGTACTTCAAGACATTTGTAAAAAGTTTAAATAGTTCTACAAATTGTTATAAAAGAAATCATGGAAGAAATTTGTTTTGAGGGATTCAAATACAGATACAATCCAATCTGCAAAGCGCTCACATGCTATTTGGTAGTAAAATACTATGAAATTCAATACTACCTGCTGTGCATGTATTTCTGCTCTTTCATGTGCTAACACTACTGCAGACGTGAAACTTCTGGTGGGTCTGACCTGACTGACCTGCTGCTGGATCTGGGAAGGCTGTTCTTACATTCTGCTCTTTGAATAATTCATTCTGACTCTGCACAGATCTGGTATCAGTAGCCCTCTTCAAATTCTGTTTTCCCATCAATGGTAGCAATTCACTATAATACAGTGTGCTATTTTTATGTAACTTTCATCAACACCTCCTACACATTTGCAAACTCAGGAAAACTTATTTTCATTTTGCGTTGAAATGGTGTGATTATAGCATATAGGTCATACAAACATTATTTCTCATTTGCATAATTATTCTATTTTCAATTATAGATTTTAAGCCAAACAAATATCAGGTTTATTCATGTTAGAAGTTCAGTGATCATGAGTCCTTGAATGTTCCTGTTGCATACCAATGCCTTACTGCAGCTATACATTCAGTAAATGAAAAAAAAAATAAGAGAAAGAAAAACCCCACCTGCATATAAAACCAAAGCAATTGAAAAACATAAAGATCCTTCTTTTAAATAGATACCATAGTAAAAGCTTAAACCATAGCAAAGTGCATTAAGAAATATCAAGTTTGTGTTGTGGACCACATAAAAATAATACATCATGTACTTTAGGTCAATACAGTATCACAGATTTGTCCACTTTGAAAGCTAGAGACTATCAACATGACAGCAAAAAGAAAATTTCTGGAGGAATCCAGATCTTTGTTTGATAGTAAACATCAGTAATTCCCTTAAAAATAAAGTTTTTCCTTTTAAACAGTACATCATGTGGCTTTATTGTGGTCAAAGTCAGGAAAATGGCTATGCAGAAAAAACAATTGTTCAGCTGAGATACCTATATGCTTTCAACTTACATCTACCTAGTTTGCTGGCAAAACAAGGAAAGGCATAAGTGCTGGTGCAAAGCTAAGGCCATCAAGAGAACATCTGGCTTTATGAAATTTGATAATAAGTATCCACTAAATTCTACTAAATTTCACACAGGATTACCGTGTGAAACATGATTGATTTTAACTGAATACTGTTTTACTTTATTTCTTCTTGAAATATTGTGGTCTGTATAATTACATATAATTTGGACTAAATAAGTAGAAATTCAAGTGCGTAGTGCCAGAATTAGATCTGAAATTAGATCTGCTGTTAAAAATTGAATAACACTGAAACTATTGCAAAAAAACTAATATCCAATTATACACTGATTTTTTTTTTTCCAGATCTTACCCCATCCTGATCCTTCCCTTCTATCTTCTTCCTTTGACTGCCTCATCTAGCCCACAGAATTTCTCGTTTACTGAGGCTGTACTCACATAGACACTTACATTGTAAGTACAGCCATTTGGAGATACATTTTTTCTCTTTTGGATCTTGAGAGAAGGAAACTGCCATGTAAGAATTATCACTTTTAATTAGTGAACGCGCAGATTGGCAGCATGTAGAAAAGCTATGACAGCAAAAGGAAATGGGATGATTTTAGCAGTGATAATCTTTACAGAGCCAAGAAACTTTCACAGCAGTTCATTAGAGGGGAGATCTGTGATTTCGGCAAGACTGAATCAGCACTCATGCTGGCTACATCAGTAGTGCTCAACTCAGAATTAAAAAGACCAGGAAAAGAGGAGTGGATCACACATGCTGTTCAGGGAAGGCAGGGTACACTCCTCTGTGCACACTATTCTGTCCTGGGTTTCCTCTGAGTCCTGTGAATGAATGACATAATAGAGGCTGTTCTACAGTTCTCAGTGTGAATAATAACATGAAGACTGGTATATTTTTACAGCATGAAACATAGTGTACACATTGCATACCTTGGGCTATACTTTGATTGTGAAAGAATTCAGAGACTTCTGGGAGGGTATTACAGGATTCTGCAAGCTGGGAGCAACCATATTGGCTATTAACCAGTGACAAACCTGCTTCATTGAATTAAGGTGCCATCAGCACAACAAGTACAAGTGAGCAAGAATTTTATTTTTTTACCTTCTATTTCCAAGTAGTCATACCTGCTCCCAGGAACACAAGGTAGTGAGGTGGCCTCTTTTCAGGGATTTTGAATTATGCCTCTTTTGTCTTTCCTGTAGAATCCAGTGCCAACCAGTTCTTCAATGTAGACTTCTGATGTTAACCAGTTCTTCAACAGTTGTTGTTGCTGAGTAGTTTTAATGGCTGAACTACAGGAAACCTAAGTGATTAAGCTACATTTGCAATCTAGCTTTTTTAAATATTTGTTTTTAAAATTGTTCTTGACAAAAATGCACCTGTCCTTTCTGCAGTGAAGGTTAATGTTAAATATCAAGATAGTGTAATGTTGAAATACCAACATTCCATTACTATTGAAAACATTGACAGAAAGTACATGAAATCTTAAATAATGTTTTTATCATGTCAGCAAACTAGAAGTTCTCCATTGCACGCATCGTATCTGGATATACATGTATTTAAATCCAGGTACATGAGAAAGTATTTTACCCTCAGTCTTTCCATGGAAAATTTCTACTGCATATCAAAGTTATTGTAGAATCACAGAATTCAAAACTTCAAATGAGCATTGGGTCAAATTAAAAAAAAAAAAATCAAATATATGTATATTTTAAGCTACATCACTCTAGTTTTTAACCTTACTATTGAAGGTATTATAAGAAGACATTGTAAGAACAGAGTTAATGTCAGTGCCTACAGCCAAATGGCAAACAGACAGCCTGACAGAAGAGGAATTTCTCCTCTCATAACAACCTGTTCAGCCTGTTGGAGGGTGAGCTATTTACACAACCTTTAAGACTCTATTTGACAGTCAGGTTTTCAGGGATAGAAAGTGGGTCTCTAGCTTCATGTCTTACGGCACAGTGCTCAAATAACAAAACACCAGTAAAATAAAAAAGTGCAAGTATACCCAACCAGGGGAAGTTTTGCAGCTCAGGCACTGTATCAACTTAATGGTGATGTAGAGTTTACTCTTACAAACCAGTTCTATGTAATGTAATTTCTTTTTGTTTTTAGTAGAGGCAAAGACGAATCTCAGCACCAGATCACCAAGGAATTTGTTCTTCTCTTACACAGTACCTGACCATTTTTCTACTTCAAAGAAACAGTGTTAACAGTTCAAACACTTTGAAATTAATAATTTCCCATATAATAAAGTTAATACCTTTTAAACACCCTTAAATTTAGTGATGTGCAGATTCCTACTTAATTGTTGAACTTTATTCTTAATTATTTTTTCAGAAATATGATGTTGGAATAAAAGGTGACAAAATGATTTTAAAATTCTTTGCAAGCTAGAATTTGAGAGGTAAGCAGAGATGTTTGAATGACCTGTCTTTAATTTGTGAACTTGACCTGGGAGTTATATAAAACTTTGATTTTTGTTTTCTGAGAAGCCACGATATACTTAGATATCACTTAATTTGGTTACAGAAGACAGGTGTAGCATTGCTTCTTTGTTTTAATTTTTTTTTTTTTTTTGTCTTTAAAGGGAAGAAAAGTTTTTTTCTTTGTTTGTTTGTGAGACAATTTGGAAAAAACAAAAAACCACTCACTTTCTCCACCAGGGCCTTTGGTTTTTTTGTGACAGTCTTTGAAAGCTTATCTTGACTGAACCTTACTATATATATTTCACACACAGAAACACATATGGATCTACCATGAGAACTGGATCCTTTCTTTCTTTTTTTTTCAAATTCCATTTAATGACATCTATTTCCATCTGTGGTATAATATGGGGGAAAAAATACTGCTTGGATTTATGAGTAAAGAAAACAAAAGCCAAGAACAGCTAAATGAAATACATCTGAGAGAGCTAAACTGGGTGAAGTCTTAGATCTTTGGCTGAGCTCAAGGTTATACTTGTTCTAAGAAATATATTTCAGGCTGAAAGGCATCTTGCTGCTGTCTTTGATTCATCTTCTTTGTTCTTACAGTTGTGAGTGTGTAAGTTACCTTTGAGCTCTCCACACCATTGCAGTTACAAATATTAAAGCACAGGGAAAAAAATAGAAATTACAAGTCCATGGAACTACCATGAAGGCATCTTTCTCTTTTGGTTCAGGTGTCAGTCCTGTATATTTAAGGCATATCTATCCCATGCACCTTTATGTATGTAGATATTTGAATTAACTTGCTGCTTAAGGTGGCTTGTGTATGACTACTGTTAATATAATTGAGATGTTAAACCGTTTAAAAACATTCACCAGATGACACCAGCAATCTGGAAGACACCAAACTGACAAACCATGTTATCATACTTCTGAATTCCAGCAGAAAACAAAAACAAAAAACAAATAAACAGGAACGCAACTGTGCTTCTCCTAAAGACAGTTCCTAAAACACATACTTCTTCTCTTCCACACAAAGAAATAAAGAAGCAGGAGTATTCTTAGCTTAGCAGGAATCATACTGATGGAAAACATGGGGAAGTTTCCTGTTGTTTTCTTGATATTGCTTAAGTTTTTTTCTTTGGGAAAAAAATAATTTAATGTTTTACAAAAGAGTGTGATATTGTTCCTTGTAACTCCTCATTTTCCCTATGCAATTTAAAATTTATGCTTCACGTATTATTATATATTAGGGGAGGTTATTAAAGCTACATGTCTTGCTTATAATGCAATTAGCTAGGTAACATCTTTGCAAACTGAACCTGCAAATGTCATGGTTATACAGACATATCATAGTAAAATAGTAACTGCTAAAACAATACATTCTCATGGCAGACAGAACGAAATTTGTTTTCCTATTCCAAAGCACTGAAATTTACTTCAATAGTCACAAAGTAACTGGTACGTTGTGCAGACACATTTGGACTGGAAACTCAGCAACTTAAAAGGTATTTTGGAGAGCATTTTCTGGTAGTTCTGACTTGCAGCTTCTGAAAGAAATAAATGGAATGTGCTTCTCTTTTACACATGCAATATATTTTCAGGTTTAAAACTGGGGAGACTAGACTGGTGAGTAAACAGTTATTGTTAGGACAAAGGTGCAAAATTTTCTCTGGTATGAATATTTTTGTTGTTTGTAATGACCATGTGCAAGTCTACACAGTAATGTTTATCTCAAAGGACTTCTTAGAAGTGCCTTTTGGGGGGGTTGGGGTGCAGTTTGGTACACACTGAAATAAACCATCTGCCATGGAATATGAAAAGTAGAACTAAAGAAAGCAGATCAAGTTCTAGGAAGAATATATATCATAAGATATTTGAGCCAGTTACATTAAGAAATGTAAGACTGAAAATTGCTGTTGTGTGTAATTTGCAGAAAAAACACTGAAGTAGAAGCACTAACATGGCCTCTCACTGTGTGTAGTAATACACTGCTCTGTAAAACAATTCTTCTTTCTGATACATTTTCTGTGAAACTGAAAGCTCATATGGGTGCCCTTTGAGCGTGGCATACCATTCATTTTTGACAAAATGCTTGCTTGGAAGCAAAGGATTTGCAGAACTCAAAACTACAGGAATTGTTAGAAATTATTTATGCCTATGTATTTTCTAATTATGAATCGCCTGCCAGAAGCAAATAGCACCTAGAGGATATTTCAATATCAATTCTCATTGTCCAGGTAAAGCCGTATTCATTTTTAACTAATAGTAGCAATATCAAAATTAAATAAAACAAACAATTATTTGTGAAAACACTTAAAAATAGGTATGATCTTTCATCTGAAGCTATCTCACAAGTTTAGCAATATATATTAATTGTTTTCTAAATACTCTGAATCTTAGGGTCTGTCCAGATGTGGAAACTGAGTGAATTTCAAATTTCTGCAATATCAGTCAATTACTAAAAATAGTAAATACAGAATAGTTTCACCTCTCATTTAATAGCATACAGAATCTAGGAGTACTCATTTCTGAAAATTTATGGTTTTACTCTCTAACCATATATTGTCACAGTGAATCGTGAAAACTTACACTTTCGATATTGATATTCATGTTTCTAAGTCTAAGGACATGTTTTTAATGTTTTTACTCTAGAAATGTGCTTTAAGTGGGAATAGTTGCCTATATTCTTGATGCCTGGTTGTGGTAGTTTTGCCTGGCCCAGTGTTTGCCAGTGAACAGGGTGGGGTACAAAGATGGCTCCTGCATGTCCTGAGTAAAGATTCTGGAAATTTTCCACCATGTCCAGCAGAGCCAGTCTCTGATGGCTGTAAAATGATGGACATGCTGCTGGTAAAACCTGGGCCAATTAGAGATGTTAGTTACGCCTCTGTGAAAACATATTTAAGAAGAAATCAAAACAATGTGAGCACGCACTTCTTTTTAGCCAGGGAAGGAGGAGGAGGAGGTAAAAATATGTGAGGGAGAACAACATGGAGGCACCAAGGTCAGTGGAAAGGCGGGGGAGGAGGTGCTCTAGGCGCCGGAGCTGAAAACCCTCTGCCAGCCGTGGTGAAGACCATGGGGGAGCAGGTGGTCCCCCTGCAGCCCATGGGGTCCAGGGGATGCAGAGAACCCCCACAGCCGTGGGGAGGTCCCCACGCCAGAGGAGCAGGTGATGCCTGCAGGAAGCTGTGATCCAGTGGGAGTCCCAGAGACTGAGAGTTGCAAAGGCCTTGCAGGAGAGAGAAAGGCCTTGCTCCCGGGATGGAACCAGCCTGGCCTCGGCCTGCAATTCTGCAGCCTGGAGAGAATCTCGGACAGCAGCAATCGGGCGGGGCTGCTCGTGAGATTGGACCCACGCCAAAGAAGTTCGCACAGGACTGTCTCTCGTGGGAGGGACCCCCATGGCTAAGTAGAGGATTCTTCCCCCTGATGGACTGACCCTGACCAAAGGAAACCCCCACACCCTGCCCCCACCCCGGAGCTGCTGGTTAGAAGGAAGGAGGGAGGGGGTGAGCTGAGAAATGGCCTTAATAGGGAGAGGGGTGAGTAGAGAAGCAGTGATTGTAGCAGACGAATTGTGGCCTTGGACTGATTAAGAAACCCCACATGCCTTGCCCTAGCCCAGATCTGTTGGTTGAATAGAGAGAGAGGGCAAATAGAGAAACAGTGTCTGCAGTAGAAGAATTGCGATGGACTGACCTAAGAAAAACCCCACACCCTGCCCCTGCCTGGGAGTTGTTAGTTAGTTAGAAAGGAGGGAGGGGGTGAGCTGAGAAGTGGTGCCTTAAGAGAGAAAAGAGAGGTGAGTGAAGTAATGGTGTCTTAAGAGCTTATTTTTATCTCCAATTTATCCTCTGACTCTGTTAGATTAATAAATCACTTTTTTTGCAACTTTAAGTTTCCCGCCTGCTCTTACCCAGAATCTCGTGCGGCCCTTATCAGTGATCTTATCTCAACTCACGAGTCCAGTGTTTTGTGTTAGTTTTTCCTCTCCTCTGCATAGCTGCAGCAGGAGAGAGCATAGAAGGCAAACGTTGTAGGTGCCTGGCATTTAGCCAGGGTCAAACCCACGACACTGGTTCATATATCCAGCCTGTAGACAGTACTGTTTCTCCTAATATTAAAAGCATAAATTCCAGATGTTATATAGAAGACATTTCTGTATGCACTGTAAGGAACTGCTTTTCAGCATTCAACATGGATGTTGTGCAGGAGATGCAGTCTAAACAGTAATAAGTGGAGTATTCATTATTAGTACATGCTTCTTTTCTCCTTCATTAAAATATGTAATGTGCTACATGAACCATCTTTTGTGATGCCAAGGATTTAAACTGGATAATTACCATCCAGAATTTTAGCAAAAATGACTTAAAATTAAAAGTTTTGCTGTGTTGTCACAGGATAACTTTTATCTGTTATTTTTAAACCCTCTGTTGCAAACAAAGTGCATTATGTTGAATTGATCAATCTAAATATTGCCTTCTGCAGTCGCCTCCCAACAGCGTGGGGAGCCTGGGCGCTAATTGTGTGCAAGTGTTGAACCCCAGCCAGTTCTGGTTGCAGCCTCATTAGCATATTCATAAGTCACAGCTTCACGCAGGTGCCAGAAAGAGCAAAATGCTTTCTGACTATTCACTGCCGTAATAGTAGAAATACAGGGTTACTCCTAAAAAAAGCTATTACGTGTGATAAAATAAGCTTCTAATAATGCAAAACAGCTTCAAAAACTCTTGAGCAATTGCAAAAATGGAAAAAGAGCTTTCTTTCCTTTTCTTTTTTCCCTTTTTTCCTGCCTTTCCCTCTCTCTCTCCCATCCCCCTTCCCCACCCCTCCCCTTTGCCCTCCAGAGTGGAAAATTCAGATCAGGCAGATTAAAAACAATGTTTCTTGCTTCACCCCCTTTTGAAAACTGGCTCTGGTTTTCTTACTAGAGGCCGAGGAAGATAGTGTGATAATTACTAGATTAGACATCTACAGACCCTGCTGCATGAGCGATAAACCAGTATAATGGAACTAAGCTGCTTCTAAATGAATCGGAGCAATCTGGACTCTCACTAATTCAAATAAATTCAAAATAAAAGCACGTTCTCAACATGCTGCTGCCAGTAGTAGCATAAAGAGATTGTCTGGATCGGTGTATCTCTTCACTGCAGGTCACTTTTGGCCCTTTCATCGATAAAATTTTGTCTTTCTGTAGTACACAGACATCTGATTAAATTAAAATTATATTTCAAAACCTTAGTACAGCAAAATATTTAAAGGATTTTCCAGCACTGTTAAATCCAGATAATAACACTCCAGTTTATCACTCAAGCATATCTAGCAGTGTGCTTTCTCAAATAAAGTTACATCACTGGTAAGAATAAGAACTTCTCAATTTAGTTAATTTTACCACTGATCTCGCAGAGAATATTTATAATTTCTGTGTAGTATATTAGACTAGGATGCCTATTTTGGTTTACCTTAATGGATCTTGTTAAATCATGGAATCACCAAATCATAGAATCATAGAATGTTAAGGGGTTGGAATGGACCTTAAAGATCATCTAATCACAACCTACCTTGACGAGGGCAGGAGCACCCTAATTAAACCACGAAGAAACGTGCACTAATCATTAGGATTTTGGAATATATTTTGGTTATTATCCTCTCATGGAAGGACAATATTAAAATTATTAAATATTAGTTTCCTTTCACAATACCCTACCTGTCCTACTTGTTCAAATTTTAATTGGAGGAATGCTTATGTGAAAGCTATGAAAAGCTACATGAAAACTATAAAAAATAAATAAGGTAAATACAAGGTACCTGTATAAGCTTCTGCATTTCAATGCTACCCCTGCAGTCTTAACTATATCTTGAATAAAGATTTTGAGATTTTTACTCAGTGTTTGTGAGGAGAATTTAACATTGACTACGCTAGGTATTTCCTAGGTATTTCTAGTATTCCAGCTAGAAAAGACTTTGATGCCTAGGGAGCCTTGCTCATTCCCATCACAAGGCTGGAAGTTGCCAGTCGAGTGACAAAACATGTCCCCACTTTAGCCTTGGATTTCTCCCACTGTGTGACAAGAGGGGAGCCCTGAGCATAAAGAGCCCCAGGGAGCTGGCTGTGAGCTGCTGCAACAATTCACCCAGCACAGTCCACTCCCTGGGGAGACTTGGATGTCCTCAGACAGAAGGGCATCAGGAAGGAGGTTGCAGACTGCATTATAAGCCATTTCTGGTGCGTGCATCAGAGACCTTTTGCATCTCAGACTAACAAGTTAGTAGAATTGTGTCCAGAAAGCTCTACCTGCAGATGAGTTGGAAGACCTTAAATCCCTCAGACTGCTGAAGGAAATATATGGGTTTATTCGGTTTGGTTTTAGGTTTATCTTCCAAAGTTCCTAATTCTAAGCATTAGGCTACTTTTTTAGAAGGAAGGATTGTCTCTATTTCAGAAGATGATGGAGGTCACATCAGACACTGAGTACATTTGGACAGGTTTGAGTTGCTCAGTCCTGTCTAGAAGGAAGATACTTTGCAGGGTTATCAAGGCATAAACTGAGGCTGCTGGGGAAAACATAAGGTCTAAGAAGTGGCTATGTACTCTGTTCTTAGGCTACAGCAAGGTAAATTCAGGAATTCAATTTCATATTTAGGAGCAGTAGCTGACTTTAAGTCAGTAGTAGTAGACAAGAGATGTGATTATGGCTGGCTACAGGCAGCTACAGGTTTGCCTGATCTGTGTTTTGGCCCGAGGAACCCTGAAGCCAGGTAGGTTCATCAGTGCGTCACCCTGCCTGAGCCATGGCCAGCTCTGCAGGAGCCCTCTGAAAAGAGGGGTTTGGTGCACTGAAACAGTGTTGCAATAGCACAGACACACTGCTACTGGAACAAAAATGGAGTATAGAATAATTAAAAGTACGGGCAGGGTATGTTTACATTTTCTGGCACCAAATCATGTAAATATATTCATGCTCCATTCCTGGGCATGGCCACTGGCCCCTGCAAAAATCCTTCTCATTTGCACTGTGTGAAATCTCAGCATGCAAGAAGCAGCCAGGCCCTTATGCCTTAGACAGACATGACATCCTAATTCCATCTCTTGGTTGTCCCTCATTTGTACTTGTAGAGGTTGAAGTTTAATGTGGAATAAAATGTGTGTATGTGTGTGTGTGTGTGTGTGGTGGAATGCAAGTGTTTTCCTCAGGCTACAAAGACTCTTAGAAACAATGAAACTTTTTTTCTCAGTTTCACTTGCACAAACAGATTCAGTGGGTGTTGTTTCAACAAATTGGAACATGATCTTGACTATACTGAGCCTTGAAAAAAAATTATAGCAAGTTTTGCTCTCCAAGGAGAGTGCCCAGTTAAAGTAAAATATCCCTGCCATATCCTAGGGAGTACTATGACTGTGGTTGTTCCCTTTATAGCTAATGGAAAGGAACAGACACCTCTAGAGAGTCATTAATCTCATCATAAGATAGAACAGATGAATATCCCTGGAGGAGCCTATTTTTCTCCATTAACTATAAAGGGATTCTAAAATGCCTGGCTCAGATTTTAGATGTCTAACTTTCAGATGTTAAATTACAACCAATTAAGTCAATCACATGTTGTCCCCTAGCAGAACATATTCTTTCCCTCCACAACCAGTGAGCTCAGTCAGTATCCACAAAGAAAAGGCTGGAAAGAGAAAATTCAGGCCTGAATCTTCCTTGAACCTCCCCACACATTTGCAGTAATTGTCATCCACAGCATGCAAGTAGGGAATAATGCATATTCTCAGAAACTTCTGAGTCCAACTCCTTTATAACAGTCCATTATTTCCGGTTTTGGGACACCTACTGATACATGAGGAAGGAAAGTGTCAGAAAGGGTATTATCTGTTGCTGTATCTAATGAGTACCATCTGGCCAGCCTTACACATATAAAAAATATTTTGCACCTGTTCTGCACATCATTAAAAACACCAGATACATTTTTCTTTTATATACCAACATCAGTGTTATCAGTAGAAACATTGTATTTCCAGCAGCTGACTATTTGGGTTGTGATGCATCTGTTTTCTACCCAATAGGCACAGGTCTGAAGTCCGTTGCTGTGTCATTTGGAGGAATTCACTGTAGTTTTGCTGTTATGTTCATAAAATTTCCACTTTCGTATTTTTTTTTAATAATCAAATCCTATGTGAGCTTTCATGTACTTACATTCTTTAAAGTTAAAAAGAAAAAAAAAACCAAAAAAACCCCCCAGAACTCAAAACAATTACTGTGCCAATATAAGTTGTTTCAAATGCAAATGTAGCTGTAGAAATACGGTGACCACATAGATGCTACCTTTTACGACTGTTTGTATAATAGATACCAAAGATTATACTTTTTTTTTTTTTTCTAGAAAGCTTCTCTGTTCATGGCTATGTATTATTTTTCTTAATATCTTGCTTATTAGTAAACAACCAGTCCTGTTTTTTCTTATTGTGAGGATTACTCTACATGAAAACCCAGGATGCCTCAGAGCCTTTCTGAGAGGTCAGCTCCAAATCCCAAATTCCACAGAAGCCAGACTGGAAATAACTGAAAAAAGAAGAGTATGAAGATGCATATTTTCAAGAGCAGTATTTTCACTGTAACTACTGAAAATTAAACCACCAAAGTACAAATTTTCTCCTAAAATCTAAAAATCTGAAGATTTTAAACTTCCTGCAATCTCTTTCTCCATTGCTAAGTATAAAACTACTCTCTTTTTCTCTGTTTTTGTTTTGTCTGTGCAGACAAAGACATGTACATAGAGTATCTGTTTATCAACCTGTATGTCTACCTATACACATATGTATATATGTAGTAGACTCCTTAGTTCCAAAAATGCAGTTGCAGGTAATTTAATGTGAAAATGGGAAGGAAAAACTCTAATTTACTCATCTGAATTGGCAGAGATTTTTTTTTGTCACTTCTGTATGGTAGGATAAAAAAGTCCATTTAGGGCTAGAGAAAGGAAAGCAAATCCAGTTTCCAGAAACCATGAAGAATTACACAATATTATAAGACCTGGCTGCATAAAGTAAGACTGCACCTGGGCAATACTTGCTAACATGACTGTGAGATATGCAGGGAGATACAAAGATCCACGGACCTCAGCAGCACTACAGGAGTAACAGAATGAACAGCTTCTGAAAAATGTCATCAATGTATTATGTATAAAATAGATCTGTACTACACTTCAGTGTCAGCCATGCGTGACTTTTTGTTCCTCTGCTATCCTTACTTAGCATAGGGAAGGAAAGTTAATTTCCATTCATCTGGGCTTCTCTAAAAAGCAGCATGTTTTTAAGTCATCTCCTAGGGAACTTCTGAAGAAATACAAAACTAGATCAGAGAATCCTTGAGTTTATGAGTTAAAATTTCCTGGGACAACACAATCTGGAAAAACTTCATGTGTCTTGGGAAAAAGATATAGTCAGGAATTTCTTAGTTGTTTTTCATGATTTTTTTGGCTGACAGCCTTCATAATAAATACAGCAGGAGGCATCTGATGGGGAAAGTTATAATATAGCCTCAGCAATTTAGCTGGAAAAGCTTAAGAAGATTTCACTACGCTCCTCAGCTGGAATTTACTGTCCTGACAGTTGTGACCCCAAAATAAACCATGTGACCACTTCCAATCCATTTCAGTGCAGTGTCACAGGGTTATTTTAAATCACTGCTGAGTGCAATTTCATAGTATTAGGTTTTTGTTTATGTATTACCTGAGAAATATTTTATCATGCAGAATTTTCTTTATAACAGGTAGATAGTGATGAATTCCTAAAGTTCTTTGTTGATTTCTTTTCTAATTGAGGTATTACAGTGAATACTTCATCTTATCTGCAGATGTATTCAGCAGATACTTAGCAAGTTCTCTTCATAGTCAGTTGGGAGGGAAAGGCCCACAACAAATTTGGCATGACTTACTCCTATTAAAGTGTTTACCATTTGTGACTGGCTTACAAAGTAAAAATTTTATGCTTCAAAATGTTACTGATATTTAAGCTTTATTAATAAACCAATAAAGGGTTGTCTTAAAAACTGCAGAGTTTTTCTTCAGCCATGCACTCTGACTGTATTGCATAATGATAAACCATATGATGCTGTGAAACTATAATTTTCTTTGTGCTATGACTTTGTGATGCTATGCTAAACTCTCTGGTCTAATTGAATCACCTCATTAGAGAGAGAGCGCATAAATGAAAGGGTGAAGTTTTGTTGATGTGAAATAAGTCACATCAGAAATTTGTGAAGTTGTTCTAGTTTTAAAATCTAAATGCCTCTCGTGATGTCTGTCCATTTCGTACATTGGTAAGACCAAGTAAGCAGAATGATGTGGTGTCTTATACATTGCTGGTTTTATTATTTTACCAGATTTATATAATCTGGTAAGTAGAGGTTCATTAAAAATTATGGTACTCCTGTATGGAGCTCTGCAGAAGCAGCAAAAGTAGACCTGTGGGGCTCCGTGCCATTTGTGATGAGCATTATATCAAAATTCCTTTGAAATGCTATCACAGATGCAGGAAACAAAAAAGGGTGTTACATAACATATGATTTCTACATCTTGGAGCAGAGAATATTAGGAAATCTGTCCAAGGTAGGTATTTCTATGCGTGTATGGGTATTGAGCATGCAGTCTATCTGTCTGACAGGCTAGCTGTATTTTTCTGGAATGATTTCAACAACTAAATTAATATTTTATGTAAAATATACACAAAAAACAAAGACAACAGAACTCTTTAAGTTCTCTTCAGCACTGACTATATCAAGGTGTTGTGAGCATGTCAAGCAACCATAGGTTGCTGCATTGAAACAAGAGTACTCTGGAGTCATTTTAAACAACTGTGATCCATCATACCTCTACTTCATGAAAAGAATAACAGTGCTATTGGTATTTTTTGGCCTCAAGAGCTGCCTAACGATCTGTCAACACTTCTGCTAAGTTACCTGCAAAAATGGGGTTTGAGTAGCTCTGCTCTTGCGAACAGCATTGGTACAGCACAAGCTGTTTAGCTGGCCTCGCTTTTGAAACTGCTGACCTGACACCGGGGAAGGCAAGGGATCAGGCAGGAGATGCACAAGCTGCACAATGAAAAATTTAATAACTTGTAAATGGTGTAAGAAGGAAAGAGGAGTTTGAAAGAGAAGAAACAAAGAAGATAACCCTAGCTTCCAGACATTTTGCCTTCCTAAAATTGCTCTCTCTACTTCCAGATTGAACACAAAAAGCATCTACTGTTTTCAGACTACTGAGCCTGATCCTAAAATCAGAGAAATAAATTTAATATAGAAATATTTCTGTCTCACAACAATAAAAGAATCCATAAAACCCCCTCATTACCACTCAAGAAGCATTTTAAGTCCATTAGTATTACCATGTCAGAAAATCAGGCCATTTCTTTGAATACCTAAATATGGTTTGATGGTGCCTACTTTTAGGCAACCAGGTCTATAAAAATATATTCTTTTTGCTTATAATGAAAAGAGGCATTAAAAAACAGCTGAAAAACCATAGAGTGAAAAAAATTATGCAGAGAAACAATTTTAAAATTACAAATATTATTTATAAAAAAGAAAACAATACTTCTGCATTAATATATATGCAATACATATTTAAATTGCATAGCCATCAGGCTCAAACAGATCTCTAAACAAAAATTGAATCATTCTCACTTAATTTTCTATATTGTTATTTTTTCACATGGTTTCTCTACATCTAAAAATTAATTTCTCTTTCCTTCTAAATTTTAGAAGTGGCAATGCTTTTATACTTACTTTTCCTTCCCTTAAGAGTGAAATACAATTTACATTTAGTGGCAACTTACATGTGACACATGATATCATCCAAGAAAAGTTTATTGTAAAGTATGGCATAAGAGATTACATTAAGGAATGGAATGTAAGAGTACAAAAGTGCTAGAATATATATACTGTAAATTCTATTTTATTTATCTTTTGAAAGTTTCAAAAATAACTTCAAAAATTTTCTAAGCATCTAATTACTATGCAGGTGATTGTGATTCTTTCTTTGCTTTGTTTTTTGTTTTCCTGGCCATTATCACCAAAAAATGTTTATTTGTACTCTGATTTATTCATAGTTATTTGTGGGCAAAAGTTTTGAAAAAACTGCATAGTTGTATACAGCTAATATTTTAGAATATTCATGCTAATGAAATTCAAATTAATAAATAAAGAAGTTGCCAAGGAAACTTATCACAATATAAATGGAAAAATAAAATATTTTCAACAAAACAGTTCAGTCATTAGTAAGCACTATAAAATTAAAGTATGTAATATTAGTGATCATGTATAAATAATGAACATCTTTTAAATTCACAGTTATGTGATGGAAAATAATACATGGATTTAACATCACTTTGATGAGACCAGTATAAATTGCAGATAAAATACACAGAAAGCAGACAAAAAGCATACTCTTCATGTGCCCAAGTGATTCAAGAGGTAATTTATTGACCAACAATATGAATTACTCTGAGCATCTACTTCTGTAGTAGGTAGTATTCTTTACAGATACAAAATACATTTACAGTCTTTCTAGTCACTATTTTGTTCTCTGATATTATAGCATTCTATCTCTACCATATAAGGATTTCATTTATTTTTCATTGAAGTGATGGGAGTCTTCAGACTGAGGGCATTGTATTCTGTAACAGTTTGATACTTATATAAGGACAGGTTTGGTTTGGGAATCAGTTAAGTTCTGTACATAACATACATATAATCTGTACATATGTATAGTAGACCAGATAGTATACTTACTGTAAACATTGGAAAGACTGTTATTAACGTCAATGGCTTTTGATCTACAATTTAAGTATTTTTAAAACACATACTAAATTCAGATGTTCCAAATTCGTATATTCCTTATACCTGAAAAGTTCTTTGCATACACCCCCATGCACCGTATAGTGGCACCGGCTCGTATTACGCTTTTGCCTCTATTATATACCTGCAATAAATTTTATATGTGGTCTTGAGAAGATTGACAGTGAAACTTAGGATTTGCTACTTTGTCAATAGAGAGAGGTACACTCCTCACTGTCAACAGTAAAAGCCCACTGTCACACGTCTATCTCATCTGTCTAACTATCCAGGATAAATCATGAGAATGCAACCTGCCAGAAAATATCAGAAAATATTTCTATCTGAAGTAATAAAAATATACTTTCTCCTACTTCTATGATGTTACCTAATGTATTGAAGAGAAGATATTGTACATAGAAAAGTCAGATGAAGAAACAAAATTTGAACTCAACTATTAATCCTTTTTTTTTTAATTCTTGGAAGTGCCTGGTGGTACTTTAACACACTTTAAAATGGTGCACAAATTCTTTTGTTTCCTGACATTGAAGAAAATATTTAACAAAACCTTCACAAACATCTTTGAAAAATTAGTGTTCATGATGTCAACACATAAAGTGTTTGTTAATGACACATCCACACATCCTTCCATGATTTAAATGACATTTATTTGTGCATTGGTGTTGATGCCTTGGGAAAAAAAGAAGAAGAAGAAAAAAAATCATTTGACATCATTATGGAACCTGAGAAATTAGGTAGAAAACATTATTTAATAATATGGTTTTTCTCTAGGAACAGGGCATCAGAAAATCTCTATCATTAGATTCATTCTGCAGTCCTTTGAAGCTGGCAAAGGTGCCCTCCAGTCCTGGCTCTGCAGTAGGTTGACCAGTGTAACAGGTGAAGCTACTGCAGTGGAAGTCAATTAAAAGTAAAGTAATTTCCTCAGTGGTAAACTGCAATGACTTGGACACATGTTTCTTTTGTCTTGCTACAGAATCAAGTTCTTTGGAGATTTGTTAAGATCTGCTCTCTTCCAAGTTTAAATACAAGACTTATGGCTCTGTACAGAAACAGAAAGATGTGTCCTCAGCAGACCACTTTGTTCTCCTCAAACTCATAAAAATATGAGAGCCTAGGGCACTTTATGGCTTCTCTCCACTCTTTGTTCTTATTTTAACTGCAAAAATAAGAGCATGTATGTGCATCTATATAAATATGTCTCACTGAGCTTATGATGTGCTTACAATATATTTTAACACTGCTGCTAATCTATTTATGCTGAACACATAAAAACTATTTTTTTCTTTTTTAACAAACACAATGTATGTATTTTCAGATAAATCCGAACTTTTTTTTTCCTGTGGCTCCCCAGCTGTGAATTTTCATCACATAGTCCTAAAATCTTTGGTGTGACTAGGATTTGGGACATATTTTGTTTTCTATGAGTAATGCAGTCACCCAAAATCAAGTATTTAAAATGCCTTCATAAGATATTACACTGTATGTATATATTCACTTTTATTTTCAACATCAATTATGCTATACATCACCACTAAATACATTATTTTTGAAGGATAATTCCCTATCTCCAATACTAACCAAAGTATATCATTTTTGCCTTCTTTAATTATAACCCAAATTCAGATATCTTTGTATTATACATAGACTTATTTTCTTAAGAAGAAGAGATTCTAGACAAGGATATTTAATGGAGGATTCCCCATTTTCCTGTAAGCAACTGAAAACCCATGGATGTGAAGAATCCAGGTAAAGAAGATGACAAAATAGCTTTTACCTTAAATATCTGGAGTTAGGTTTCTCAGGATGGGATTCACCTTTCAAATTACATGAATTTATGTGTTATTCTGTAGAGGATTACAGACTGAATAGGTAGCTAATATTCTCCAGTCAACACATACCTAAATATGCAACAGCCACCCACCAGCAGGAATCCCACAGCACTGGAAGTTGTCTGGCGTACTGGAGGCACCTGCAGAGCTGACAGACAGGTTGCAAGACCTAAGTGGGAGTCCAGTAGACGATCACAGGCTGTTTCAGACCTACCTACTGTGGGCTACTGAATGCTTCTGTCTCCTAATCAAGAAAGAGAGGCTGTTCTTTTCCATATCATGGAGGCAGTCATGCTTTGACTAGAACACGTTTTTCCTTCCTCTCGGCCAAACATTCATGCAATACAGAACAAAATATGTCTGTTTTAATATTGCTGAAATGATTAGGGCTAGAAATTAAAGCAAATTTTTAGGAGCTAAGATGAAAAAATAATAAGGAAAAAGCTAAGGGACTACAAGGAACAGACAATGATAAAGGTGAAATTAGAAAAGAAGCAAAGTCATAGGTGAGATTTACATACTTACTTCAAATTAATTGATTGACACTTTCACTGAAGAGAATTTTTTTTTGTGTAGATTCCCAATTAAAGAGAATCAATTACTGGTCACTTATTTATATATCTGAAATATCGAGGTTTTTTAGAACCCTTCGTTTCTCAACCCTGTATAGTTTTTAATGTTATCAGTGTTTTCCTTTAAATTTCAGTTTTGTGAGGAACACTGAAGTCATCCACTTGAAGGCATTATTTCATCTTATTTTTTTTCTATTTTATCACAGCTTTACAGTTTAACTTGCATCTACTCAAAAATATTAAGTTGTGCTAGTCTATCAACTCCATTGTATTAGTAAAAATCATTAAGATGCAGTGAAAATCTATACAAATTTAGAGGGAGACCAAAGAGAAGCAGAGAAGTTGCAAAAAGATTAAATATTATACAAATAAAACATACTTTATTTGACAAACTGTGGTTTTACTCCTCACTGAGACTATCTTGTCTTTTACTGCATATATATTTCTCCACCTGAATAAATGGAATACCCCAGCTTTTCAGAAAAACACCCATGAAATTTCTCATCCCTTTCCTTCTAAAAGTCATATATCCCTCACACTGTATCAAAGTTGATCTATTTTTCTATTTAAGAAATTAAGTTCATGGATAAGTGTTATTAGTACTTTAAAAGTTGGAAATAACAGAGCATTATCACTGTCCTGGAAAATGCATCAGCTGCTAAAAGCTAGAAGTTTCATTTTGATGGTATATCTAAAATAAGGATTAAAAAATTTATGGGAGAATATGAAAGCAAGTCCTGGCAAAAAAATCAACTAAACATAGCAAGGACTCATCAAATTATAAAATCACTCTGAAAGTGGGTATGGTACAGGTAAAAAGGGAAACTGATGTTTTCCAATAGAGGAAAACATTATTTTTAATAGGGAAAAAAAAATCCTTAGTTAATCTATTTCTATTTTTTGGAACTTGAAATAATCCTACATGGAAAAAAAATATACAAGCTACAGCTGGCTGGAGAAACATTGTACTATCAGCAGGTACCAATATTTATTCAAAATATTTCAAGTTTCTCCTGTGAACAAAATAAGATAATTACATTTACCAATAGCATAGGCAGTAGAACAAATGATGGTATCTGAAAGGATTTTAAACTACAGATTACACACTTACTGTAAACATGTAAACTCTTCACGTCAACTGTGTCAAATTAAACCTACCCATGCTGAAGTAATAGATAGTAGTTGCATAGTATTACAAAAAATTTTAGTTTAGGCAAAAAAAAAATATTCAGTCCTTGAAAAACATTTTTTATATTCTTGTGAGGCAGTAAAATAGCATGTGAATCATTATTTATGTATCATCCCAGCAGAGGTAGTCTTTAACTAAAGAAACAAACAAATTTGTTCAATTACTTACTAAAGAATTCAAATGCAGATACTAAAAAAAAATTTAAAATCATTTAATGTGCTGTATTTTTCAGATAGAAAGAGATTTAATTACTATAGGAACATATCTGTATTGTTTTTCCTAGCAATTGGCATGTTTATAGAAATAATATCCATGCTCAGCTCTAAGGTTTCCAAGCTTTGCCATGGAGCCTTTGAAAGAAGTACGTCTATCAGTTGGCAAAGTCAGCAGCTGCTCATTTCCACTCACAGTCACAACCACAGATACCTATTTACTTTTTTAAAAACAATAATTAATTCAACATTATGGCTTATATTATTATCTGGTTAACTTTGATTCAGCTGGTTACCTGTTAAAAATGTAGTGTTCTGACACATATGAATGTAAGAAACTTATTTTTAAAAAAAGCCAGATAACAATAAATATTAGCCCAATACATGCCTTTATTCATTTTATTTAGTTTTCAGTTGCATGGTTAGCAGAGACACAAAAAAGTGCCAGAAGGCCAGGGCTACTTTTGACCTACTTTTCAACTTAGCTAGTCATTAAAATACTGAGAAAACACACTTGCTTTTCTTGACAGACTTTTCTGCCTAACAAAAAACGATTGCCTGTATCAATCAAGAGTTCATGGCTGTGGGTTTCTTCTTATTTCCTCAGTTGTAAAGGCACTCAAATAAAGCACTTGCCTTTAAAATAAGCCCTCATAGATATAAGTTTTTAGTTGTACTGAGGGACTAAAAGCCATGTTCTGCCTGCATGACACTTATTGCAAGATCAAAGTATTAACTTGTAGGTAAGTGTAAGAGAATGCACATGAGCATGCTGAGTCCCTGTGCTAAAAACTCCCGAAATGCTTTTCCACTGAGAATGTGAAACATATTTTATTTTTTATTAAGATAATAAAAAGGATTAGTCACATTACAGATTAATTGCCAGCACAATTTATAATCCGTATTATAAAATGAAGCTCTTTGGTTAGCTGAATTCAGAAATTCATCTGAAAATGTAATCTTCCCTTATGTTTGCAGGTCTGTAAAATAAAAATTAATGCTTTTCTGTGTTAAAAATTTTGCTTAGCAATGAGACATATGCCATGGTTTAGCCTGGAGAAAAGATTTCTGGGACATACATTTTAAATTAAAATGAAAAATCTGGCTGTCTATTTAAAGCAATAAAACTATCATTATTTTGTGCATATTTTGAAAAGTACATTAAATGTTAAATATCTATATTGATGAACTTTTCCAACCTCTAGCATTATCACATTTTCAATTTTTTTAAAGTATTTTACTGTTTCACTTATGCAAACTACCAAATAAAATAAATATTCCCAATAAAGATTAAAACCTTAGATGCTCTGTTTGTTCTAACTTCTTTCATTTATTCAACACTAGCTTGGTACCTTGAGAGAATTGGTTCAAATATCTACAAGTATTGATGCAAATATTGTTTTGATATACCATCATTCCCTCCCTTTAGTGTCCAAGAGGAACTGCCAACATCTCTTTCAAGAACTTACTTTGCATGTTAGAATACACCAGCCCATTGCATTGAGTAATGTCCAGCAAACAGTGATAAGGACATAGACTAGCACTCTGCTCCTAGTGGTGTCCAACAGGAAAAGAAAGGTAGATAGACATACACCATTTCTGTAAACTCTCAGTCTTTTGGAATAAATTTGCCATATGCTGTAGAAGCTTTACTCCATCTAAATTGATGGTGAATTGATAAGAACCATTCTCTTCCATCTGTATGAATACCTCCTGGTTCTTCCAAAACTCTGTTTCCTTGCTTTCATTCTCAGACTCAAACATATAATCAAGAAAGAATTCACAAGATGACATGTAATTTTTCTTTGCAAAAGCTACACATTACATTTTAATGATTTTTTTTTAAATGTTTTCCCTATGATGTAGAAATATACAAATTTTCTATATAGGCATCTAGCTGTCTTTTCTTCTGGTGCCTGGCTTTTGCGATTTAATAAGTGATGTTAAAAAGAGCATGCTTACATAACATTTTTACTTTTCAAAATTTTTATTTCTAATATTTTATAACCACTCATTTATTATTATCAAATTATTAATAAGCTAATAAATATTTAAATATTAAGTCCTGGGTAGGAATATTAGATCATAGGGTCGTAGAATGGAATGTTTCGGGTTGGAAGGGAGTTTAAAGATCACTACGTCAACTGCATTGCCATGATCAGGGATGCCTTTCATGAGGTTTGCATGAGCTTATTCTTCAAGGTTTCTGTATATGGCAACCCTTCCTTCAAGCATATGAGCTGCACCACTCAGCTTGATGTCATCTGCAGATTTGTTAAGGGTGCATTCAATCTCATTGTCCGTGTTTTTGTTAAAGAAAACAAATTGTGTTGGTCCCAGTACAGACCCTCAAAGGACGCTGCCTGGTTTTCCACTTGGATGCTGAGCCATTGACTATAACTCTTCGGACATGGCCATTCAGCCAATTCCTTACCCATCTACCAGTCCATCTGTCAAGCCCACACCTCTGCATTTAGTGACAAGGATGTTATGGGGGATTCTATCAAAGGCTTTACAGAGGTACAGGTGGAATGACAACAGTAGTACCTTCCTTGTCCACTGATGCAGTCATTCTGTCATAGAAGGATAAGGGGTTGGTCAAGCACAATTTTCCCTTTCTCTAATCACCTCCTTGTCTTCCATGTGTTTCAGCGTAGCTTCCAGGGGGTTGTGTTTCATGATTTTAGCAGACACAGAAATGAAATCAACTGATCGATAGTTATCAGAGTCCACTTTTGTATACTTTTTTAAAAATGGAAGCAATGTGACTTTGCAACTGCATCAGCCAATTCCCTCAGTATCCCAAGGTGAGCCTCATTAGATCCACAGACATGTGTACATTTTCATTCTTCAGGTGGTCTCAGATTGGACCTTCTTCTACCATTTTCCCCCAGTCCTGATATTGAGGTTCAGGGACCTCAGACAGGCATTTTGGACAAACAGCTAATAGTGTCAGTGTGTCCTTCTCATTCAAGTGCATTTATATAGGTGTCAGTGACATTTTAGGTGTCCTAGGGCATGGTATCTGTCTCTATCTTTCTCTCCAGAAGGATGTGAAGTTCTCTTCAGAACTGTTCACATCTGCCATCACTTTATAAATTTCTTAGTTATCCTAAAGTATCTTAAATGGTACTAGGCACAAACATTAGGATCCTAATTTACTTGCTTTATTCCACAATTCTAACAACATGAGAAGCATTTCTTCACTGTATGTAGTTATTCAGTTCCCAAAATAGGAAGAAGCAACTTAGTTTCTGATGAATACACCCCTTCTCTGCACTAGCCAAGATATTCATAACTATATATCAGCTCTAATTCAAAACATATGCTGTAGATATTAGATTAATATAATTCAACATAGGGAATTAACTAAGAGCAGAATCTATTGGTGAAAGATTTGCCCATCATTATCGCATTACTTGCACTGAATACACGGAATTTTTGAATATGCAAAGAACACTGGACTACGGTATTAACATGGCCAAGCAACTGGATTATTAACTTTGATTAGGCCTCATTTATGCTGATTTTTCCATTAATGTAAAATTCCATAGATAGGCATAAGTCAATTCTACTATTAGCGAGTCTCACACTCCTTGATTTGAATGCCAATTTACAGAACTATACATCAAAGTAAAATCAGATTACCATATTTTATATGTGGGTGGGTGTGTGGTACACTAAAGGCAATTCAAACAACATTCTTATGTAAAGATCAGTAGGAAGAAAGTGATTATGGTAGAAGTTAAATCCTGCTCGAAGTGTCTGGCAATTTAGAAAGTATTAATTTTAAAATTTTTAAACTTTAATGAAATGCCATTTATTTAACTTTTTCCATTCTATTACCAAACTTACTACTGCTTTTGAATTGAAACTCTGCATTTGAGATTATTTTCTATTATATAGATGTGCAGAAGAAGTGAGATTGCTTTTGAGTTAGCCTTGCCTATACATATGGTCTGAAAATTCAGACTCAGTTTGAACTTTGAGTACAAAATAAAGATTCCCATTTTTTAAAGCAACTCTTGGGTTTTGCATTAATGCATTATTATTATCATCCCAATGTCTGTTGAACTAACAAGGCAAACATCTTCCTCCATATTTTTGAAGTCTCATCTATGTGTTGTAATTGATTTTCCATGTGACTATTTCAAAATACTAGGAAACTGGTAAAAATGTAACATTTGATTTAGAAAGCTGCATCAGGATCTACCCAGTTGTTTACAAATAGCTTATTACACAAATTATATGATAGAACTCAAGCTTGAAACTTCACTTTGATAGAGATAGAGAAATACGAGAAAAATTAATGAACTGAAACTGTTCTACCATTCTATAGGGCAATTCAATGAAAATTTTAATAACAGACTGAATCTGATGAGAAAGATACTGTGATGATGAACATAATATTCATGTACAATATCTGGTTTGAAGTATTATATTAACATGAAAAATAATTAAAACTTGCTTACAGAACTGTGTTTGTATGCATAATTTACAACGAATCAGAGTCAATTAGGAATAAAAATTTGAGTTGTTTTTGTTTGCCACACACAAACTGCCTAATGTAGTGAAAAATCCAGCATTAAATTCCTCATTCTGCCATACCCTTTTCAGACTTTTCTTCAAATGAAAATTCTATTTCAACACAGACTTTTGGGGAGTTGATTTTTTTTCCAAATCATTATCTATAAATTATGTATAGTGATTATGTTGTACAGCCTTGTTCATGAGAGATAGAAGGCAAATGACAACACTGATGTTATTTAAAACAATCACTACTGTTTCTAAAGCTAAGTAACTTAAGCCAATTCGTTCTCATTTTGACTCAGCTTCTTGCAATCTTTTAAATCTGACAAAAGGTAACAGGGCATATTCTTAATTACTATCAATCCAAATATACTTTTTGTGACTTTGACTTAAAAAAGGATGTTATAATTTGTTTCTGAATCACGCAAGAGAACTTTTTTATTAGTTTTGACTCCTCTTAACAATTTGTGCTGAAGTCTATTGAGATCTCTAGTAATCCTTCTCATAACTTCAATATTAGTTTCAGAAGGAATTTTCAAACTTTTCTTCACCATGGACTTTTGGGTGATAATATGCAATTTTATGCAATAAATACTACAAGGATGCAATAAAGGAGGAAGAGAATACTATCATTTTCAGCCATCAGCATGATTTCTTTGGAATTAACATGACATTTCTGCATATTGAGGTCTTTCTGAGGCAAGAAACTACTACCAGGTATATTCATATTTTAGTTTGTGCGTTTAATATCTCTGAGATATTCAGAGCTAAAAATTCTATATTCTTACCCCTTCCTGATCCACCTCCTTCTCCCCCAAGAAGAATCCAGAGCAAGGATGTCTGTGCTCTATAGGGGCATTTTTTCATGGAGGCAGACTCCTTGAAGTGAGGGAGGGTCCCCTGGGGATCTGAGAACTCAGATGTATTATGAGGCTGGAATTTCCTAGAATTCTGTGCTGCTGGGGCAAGGGATAAGAGAGAGATGTCAGACACCTGAATCCTGGCCTATCCATTCAGGTAGATCAATGATACTATGCTATTTTACAGCAAAGGAATAGATGGTCCAAGCAAAAGACTCAAAGTGTGGAATTAATTTGAGGAAATGCAGCTGTTTATGGTTGTAGTCATATATTTAGACTAGGTGCCCTAGATTCCTGTTAGAGTGAATGGAAAGAAATAAAACTTTTAAAACATGCTTTATCTCTTTCTAAATATGGATAAGGCTTATTTAGAGATTCAGACTTCCAAACATAGGTGTCCAAATGTGAACTAAGGATAGTCAATGACAATCTTGGCAAAAGCATAAACAGCTGGTTTGAGATGTCTTAGGATATGTCAGACAACCAGGGCACTCATGGAATTCACAAATATGAACCAGGACCTGTAAAAGTACTATAAACTCCTCAAGTGGCAGCTAGAGGCCATGTGAGATACCCCAATATAATACCCAGGAAACCCAAAATAATACTATATTTAAAAGTAGAGTTCTATGTTAAGCGTCTGTTTAAACTGATCTGAGACACTTTTTATTCTCTGTTCTCAATTCTCTACTCTCTATATTGGCTGTTCCTTTGATGACTGTAACAAGAGTTTAGACACAGCAGTTTCCACCCCTATGACAAGATTTAGTTAGCTAAATTTGGTGTCTATGTCTACAGTTGAACTGTTCTTGACATCCCAAAGTGTCACATGAACCTGAACAGTTCCCATTTCTCCCCACTGACTGTACAGAAAGACAAAGGTGACTTGCTCTGAAGGAGAGCTCTGCTGCATGTGTGAGAATTTCAGCACAATGAGTACACTGAAACTCATCTTCACAACTGAATGAAGAAAAAAAAAGGCATATCTATTAATCTGATTAATATAATCAGTGTTTTCAGAAAGTTAGATCTTTTGTCGGAACCCATGCATCATAGTGAGGGAAGGGAGGAGAAAAAAAAAGCATTAGTATCTTATTTCTTGCCTTCTGCCCTAATACTGTCAATTTGGCTTGTCAATTAATGCCAATTGTGGTTATATTGATCTGTGTGCTTTATGGATTCTAACTAGAACTAGACTCATTCCACAAACTCAGATACTACAGCAAAGTCCGTGGCTTCTAACTTTCAGTCACAACTGACTTAAACATTAAGGTTACTTTTCTGAGAAGGAGTTGGATTTAGTTATTTTCATCTTTCTCCTTTATTTACTGATTTTTTTTGACTGACATTCGTAAAATGAAGAGAAATTACATGTTTATTAGGGTCAATATTACACAATTTTTTATTTTATTTCATAATTATTATACAATGATAAATTGAATGTAAATTGGCTGATATTCTTTGGTTTATTCTGATCTATTTCTAGTAAATTGAGGATGTCCTCCTGAAGCCAGTAGAGAAACACTCTTGGGAAGCAGGGAAAGAAACAAATGAAAAAGATCTTAATTTTTATTGTTGCCATTTTTGTTATTTGGATATTATCCTACTTTTTGATTTGAAGTAATGTAAGATGAAATATTTTTATAGCGCAAAAATTTAAGAGCAAATATATATCTGACTGTGTCCTATTATTGCAGCAAACATTGCTAAAAATAATCTATTGTGTGTATTGTTTGTAATATTTTGGTTTTCTTTTAATAAAATATGATTTCACTGTGAAAAAAATATTTGAAGGATACTCTTTGGCTGCCTTCTTTTATATGTGCACTCTTATTTTTAATTGAAAGTTCCATCCTGAGAATGTTATTCACAAGTGTGAGATTCATCACACTTATCTCTAGCATATAAAAGTCAAATAGCTTAGCTGTGATTTAGCTCACCCAACCTTAGAAGCTGCAGTTCGGTTTCAGACCGAGATGTGTAAATTCATGTGCTCACAATACAGCTGTTAGGTTTCAGCTAGGGAACACTTAAGAGGCTTTAACATAATCATCTGTAACACTTAAGGTGTGCTAAAGTATCTTGCCTGAATTCCAGCTGCCAGTTCTGAATAGAAAATGTATTAAACCTGGACAGATATCTCAGGTATCCCAGGATGCCTTAAATTCTGTCTAAGCATGTACATCTCAAATGATATTGAAACCCTTTTTAAAATCCAGTCCGAAACACCTGCCTTGAGTTCAAAGAGGACAAACTTAAATGCAAATGCCCTTGGTCATAACTAAAGCAATTTGATGTAAAGCTGACAAACCATTCTAGTAGTTTTAACGTAGAATACTAGTACACATGGAGAAAAAAAGAAAAAGAGAGAAAAATTAGTTTTCTTAATTTATTTAATTGAAGAAAAATTCTCATTGCAATATTCTAGGTCTGCTTGTCCAATGTCAGTCAGAGTGAAAGACGGAGACATTGAAGGTGGTTCTAAAAATCCAGAAGGATTTCTGAAAAGGAGTTGCATAGTCAAACTGAAGAAAGCAGAAAGGGAAACAACAGCAAAAGCAACAACAAAACCCACAATTTCTAAGACCATCTATGAATCTCTGGGCCAAATGCTGAGACCACAGGAGATATGCTGTGGATATTCACACTTCTAAATGAGCAAGAAACATAATTAAATCATAGGCTCAACCTCCAAGTACAAATCTCATGTTCACATTGCCAAGGGCTTGTCCCTTCTGTAGCAATTTTGTCTTGGACAGAGCTAGTTGAGAACTATGGAAGAGATCTAAGTCATGATAAGACAGTTATTCAGTAGGAATTCTCCATTACAGATTATCTGTTATGGATTATAGCTCCAGTGTTTGAGTTCACTCACATTCTGGTTCTGTTAGTTTAGCAGAATAAAGGATCCTGTTCCAGTCAAAGAGTTATGGGGCGCTATGTCACACAGTTATGTTTTCTAAGTTTTCTTCTTTTTCCACTATTGTTTGAAAATTTGGTCCTGCATTGATTCCTCATAAATCCAGACAGAAAAGGAATTTACAATTGGCTTTTTTCTCTCTACAAGAGTAATCTTTTCCCATTTTAATAAACCCTGACATTTGGAAAAACAGTGTTCTTCATTGAAAACTTCAGAAACTTACAATGAATGTGATTTTGTCTAAAAAATTATATGTTCTAATGAAGCAATTATTTTGATCATTTCCATTTACTTTCTGTATCATGCTAGATGTTATTACAGTTCCATTAATACTATTACTATCAACCCTTCTATAGCAATCATCTTAAATTTAACATTCTTGACTAAATGTCTTTATCCTATGTTTTTGCTTCCTCATGAGAAATTTATTGTTTTCATATAACCATCTTCAAAAATAAGATCCATGTAAATCAACTGTATTACATTATCTGACCAGTTCTCTGCTAATGTTGTAACACTTCTACCCAGACCTGATCCTTTAAAATATGCAACCTATTTCTAAACCTCATTAATACATTTTTTTCTTCACTTTCGTTCCATTCCTAATTCATCCATGTGACATAATGGACATGCTTAGGTACAGTAAGAATGCAGATAACAATCCTTGAACTTATTATTCAGATTGGAACTTACAAATGCTATGATTTTGTTCAAAGGAAAATGGACTTAATTTAACATACATGTCTGCAGCTGAGCTAATAGGTTTGGGCAGACAGCAATTTACGGATCTGCAATAAGAACCACTTCCTTCTCAGCTTCATTTCAATATTGCCTTATTGCCAAATCAACAGCCTAATCATTATTCTAAATATATATTCTCATTTATTTAGTTACAGAGGGGTATTGTCTTCTAGTAAAATTTAAGTTAGTTAAGATCATCTTTCATTAATAGCAGAATAGTCATAGAAAGATCTTTCAAAAATGTAAATGTTGCTTTTTCCCATGGGCGTCCTTAGCCAATGTCAGTAACATCTTTCACTCTGTCGCTCAGACCAGCAGTTCTTCTTTCTGAATAATTTCAGCAAATCTGCAAGGGCTAGCCCTGTATTTAGTGCATTCCTTTTGTTCGTTCTTACACTGTCATGTTTTGTTTCTGCATCATGTTCTTACATTAAAAAATATGTATATCTAAAAACACAAAAAAGACAAATTTTTAAGAAGAATTAAAAAAGGCAGAGAGAAGCAAACAAACCAAACAACCAGCAAAAACAAACAACAAAAAACCAAACAAAACCCCAAACCAGAAAACCCTTAAATGTAACAGGTATCTTCATTATTTTTACTACTATTAATATTATTATTCTCTGTCACGCATAATGTCATAGGGACGAACACAATTTCTGGTAGACATCTAAGGTTATTGCAACAGTGAAAATGCACCCAAAATTTAGCAAATTGTTACAATTTCGGTGGTTTAGATGTATCCATTGACCTAGCTTTTTGAACAATACTTCCAGGAAAGGATAATTGTTTCATACATACAATTTTTTTTCAACTACTAGGATCTTCACCACCCTGTTTGTTAGTATTTCCTTAGCAACCTAACTAAAACAGAGACAATTACATAACAAAGACACCTCAAAAAATAACCTTTATAAAAAAACTCCTTTTGAACCATATGTTTCCCAAGCTGCAACAGTGGGAAACAAAATCCTGTACCGTTTCTATACTTTCATTCTCCCCATTTGTGCCCAAGCTAAGTTCTGACACTTCCGTCTAAAAGTTCATATTGTTTGCGAAGTGTCCAGTACCCAATACTGCCAACTTTATTGTGCCATATTTTTCCTAGGCGATTGAGCAGTAGTCTCTAGAGTTTAGTTACGTATTCTACATCCTGCATTTAAATCTTTCCTACCATCTGTCTTCCCTTAAAGATCTCTCATGTGAATAAGTTGTTACTGTGTGTCCATAATTAAATTATATTTTTCCCTTTCCAAACCTCCTGTGACAAACCACTTAACAGTTTTGCACTTTCTTTTCATAAACCAGACTTTCTTTTTTCTGAAACACTTTCCACTGCATTTTCTCATCCATTTGTAGCATTTATCTATCATTGTGATGACCTTAATGACTTCAATAATGACTACAACCCTGGAGTATTGTATTCCTCATTTATATTTCAAGCTTGACCCAAGAACCTGTTATTTATTGTTATGGTGTCAGCAATAACTGTCAGGATTTTTTTGTTGTTCTTGCATTTTTGTTTCCTAAGCCCTATATTACTTTTTAAAGTTACTGTTAGAGTTATTATGTACTATTGCAATTTCTAAAGCCATTGGCTAAAATAGGGGTTCCATCGAAAAGCAACCATTATGATGCAATACCAAAGTCAAAGAGCTAGCAATTTGAAAAGACAAAAATATAATACGTGTCAGAAAAGCAGATGGAAAGGCTGTGTGATATGTACGTGACTGCTATTGATAACCTCTAAAAATTAACAGTCATGCTTTAAAAATTATCATGCTTCAGCAAACCATCCCTGATATCATTCATTTAATGTGGTTTCAAGGGTTTGGTTTAATTCTCAAATGCTTTTAATTATCTGCAGCACAGGTGTACACAACTGAGCTACATTTAGGCTTCACCTCCTTTGCCTGTCCATAGATGTGTAGTGCCATTTGTTGTGTCTTACAGTATCTTGCCTGGGCCCCAGCTCACCATATCTCCTACAAGCCTTGAGTCTTTTCTGTCAACACCATGCAGACAGATCAGACACCAAGATATTTCAAATTACTTATGTGAATCAAGTGAATCAACCCATCAGGTTCTCAAGGTACAGCAAGAATTCAATTCAGCTGTTCCCGTATGGGTGTCTACTCCTATTTTAAATGCCCTAATGTATCCTAGAGTCCAGGTGCCACTCCAGAAATATTCGACTGTGCCCTAGTTCTCATTTTGTATCTATCAGTCTCATGGACACACCTCATACTCCAGGACACCTCTTAGGGCCCTACTGACTGCTAGGGCAGCTCATTCAAGCCCATCAAACCACGTGAGAAAGATACCACCTAATTCCAGGTTGGATAGTAATATAGAATATGAGTCTTATTCCTTAATTTTTTCCACCAAACTATACTGCTTCTTAATTTCTTTATAGATATTCTATGTTATTTCAGCCCATCTTCACTATTTGAATTGCCATTTACAGTAAAAAGAACAATTATTTTAACATTTTTTTTGTTTTCCTCGAGTCACATTTTAGTGCGCCCTGTTTGCTAAAATTCCCACTTGCAAGAGAAACAGTTGATTAAGGAATGAAATAAAGTAACACAAAACAAACATTACAACCTGTGGTTATACATGTTCTGAGACCAAAGCTTGAGGGATCTGTCTGAATGGTCAGGACATCATCAAAAGTCATTAATAGTTAAGAGAATTTGTTCCAGTGGCTTAGCTAGAAACTAGCTGAGGGGAATCCATCTGACTACGTGATGGAAAGGGAGAAGGATTGAGGAATTCTGATAGTACCAATGTTTCTATGGAGCCAGCATTTTCTGCCAAGAACACTTTGTGCCACTCCTACCAGTAAAATAATGGTAGTTTAAGCAGTCCTTCACCTAGAGTCAACTCAGTGTGTTCTACAATGGGCTTTTTCTGTCCATTCTTTCCTACGAATTTTCAATCCTATCCTTCAAGAGTATGACGCAAAAGACTACTATTTCCTTCCTGGGGACTGTCTGTCTGTTGGCTTTGTTCCTCTCTCGCATGACTGAAGAATACAAACAAGAAGTACACACAGAAATTTTCTTCAGAAACTTTAGCTAGTAAATGGAACAGTTCAGCATGACAATAGGTGCATTGACCTGGTAATTAATCTTAGAAAAATAATACTGATGGATCTCATTTATATATCTTAACCCAAAAAAGATAAAATTGTAAAGGTTTCTGAAACTCATAGATATTATGTTGAATATAATCTTCTGTTATGAGTTAACCCATTAAGGTACCATTGCTAAACATAATCAAAATGAATGTAGTGTAATATAATTACAAGGTTTGCAACATTTTTTAGTCCTCATTTTTTCCAGTGATAATATTCCTCTGGGAACAATTGAGTAAAATAAGATAATTCTTGTGATTTTGATTGGTCATGCCCATACTTCTAATATAGTTTAAACAAATTATTAATTTTAAAGAGATTACACAAATATCTGGACGTTGTTAAGACAATCATAGCTTACCAACACTCCCTATTTGTTCTTCAGTCTCTGATTTGCTCCCAAATACCAAAAAAAGGCATTTGTACTGCAGTCAAATACTCAGAAGTCCTGTCCAATGCCTGGAAATTTGTGTTCCATAAATCACAAAAAAGTCCCACAAATTTGAGCTGCACAAACACATTGAATAATATCCAGCCATAGAAATTGTCTTATTTCATGTATATATCTATGGGAACTTTACTAAATACAGAAGGATCTACCTAATGAAATCCTTTAACATCTAAGAGTGCCCATTTTTTATTACATGTGAATAAAAATGGAACCCAAACCTCTCTGACTGATTCAAATAGTACAAACAGTTACAGAGTCGGGTGTAGAATAAAACAACTGCCATGCAGATTCAAACTCCAAATATAAGAAAAAAACAAGGCTGTTAAAAATTTGCATATATCTTGCGCACCATTTTCCAAGAAAGCCCCCAAATGACGCCTTATCTTGGAGAAGGTTAAACAGCAAAGCAAAAGCAATTTAAAAGTCTTTCATTTAATCTGAAACAAATTCCAGCTCTTTTTTACAACTTAACAAGCCACTGACAAAACACAAAGGGAAAGAGGTTGTCACTTTACTGAGAATTACTTGTCTTTGGGAAACTTTCATATTTGTGAGACCTACAAATCTCTTCATGGATAATGGAAGGTAGAAATTATTCTGTTGGAAAGGAGGAACAATTTTCAGCCTCCTGCTGCCCTGATTTTCACTCTAATGAGTTTTGCCACCATCATAAAAAAAGTGTGAAGTGTTCACCTTGTGTAGTTCATGGCTTTTCTACCTGAGCAAAGACTGGTACACAAAGCCTTTTCTTCTACATCGGATAACATCTGTCTCCACCCTTGCTAAAAACACCCCAATACTAAACAAAAAACCATTAAGAAAAGAAACTCCAACACAAACCAAACCATAAACCCCCTTAAAGATTACATCACTTAGTTTGCAAGCAGATCTGAAACTGTATTTTCAATGCAACTGCAGTGAAGTTCTAAAATAACTTGACACAGCCAATACATTTAGTAAAACAATATAATAACGCATTTCTGTGCAGTTCCAACAACACACTTTTGCTCAAAATGATACACATTACCTATAGATAAGAATTTAAAATTTTATCAGGTTGCTTCTAGAGTTCCATTCAGTCTTCTGCAATGACATGCAGGAGGCTACCATGTATAAAGGCATAGATTTCTATGGCAACAGTTTAAATTCTAGGCTATTCTTAGTTGAAGTGTTTGCAGAAAAAAACAAACCACAAACAACTTTTTTTTAAATTAACTAAATAATATACCTCTTCCTTTTTTGCATTTTAAGAAAGAACAGAAATATCTTTGCTGTGATGATTAAGCAATAAGTAACTTACTGTGATATATACTGTGCCTGAAGTTATGAGATTCTTCAGTTAGCAGGAAAAAAAATGCACATTTTGACACAGCATGGATATTTTAAAAGCTTCCAATGTTAGAAATATTTGCATGACAGTCTATCAACAAATAAAACATCTTTTTTTGTTGTTACTTTTGTTAATGCAGTACAACTGAACATATTTAATATATTTGTACTTCACTCCTCTTCAAAACATCTTCAATAATTCCTTTTCTTTCTCTTATGTTTCTTTCTCGTTGAGTGTTCTGTTTTGATAAAAATAATTGTGAAAGTGCTAAATATGTGTAAATAATATAAGCATTGTAATTCAAGGCCTGGTAATTATTACATCATCTCAGAAAGTTGGGTGATCTATGTGTCTTAAGGACAAGGGTCTGTAAGATGGAAGAAAAAATCCTGTGAATGTTAAAATCAGAAAATTACACAAAATGTTCCATTTTGTTATTTCCCCACAACCTAGAAACAGAGTGCTAAACACGTCTTCTACATTTCAATTGAATTGATATTTCTATTTAGGTATGCCAATGAACTAGCACTTTCAGAAAGGTAAATGAGAAAATTTGCAAATTTATGCTACTTTTGAATGATGACAAATAAAAATTACATATTTAGCATTATACTCTCTGAAATGCATGCATGTCTGATCTCAGTCCGTGATTTGATGTATTTAATTTACTATGTCTTTTATCTTAACTTTCCTTACAGTGCTTCTAACATCATCATTATTTTTAGCATGGGATGTATTCTTAATATTCTGTTACTCAATTTTGTCACTACAGTGTCATGAGAAGGCAGCTAGACTTAGCTAGTCATCTAAGGGTGCACTGGCTTGTACTTTAAACTTATTTTGGACTATTTCTAAGCTAAATTTGATGGCCTCCTAAGGACAGCAATACTGGCTCACATGTAAGTGCATTTGGTTTTTCTTCTCAAACGTCACAGCAGAAGACTGCACAATGGAAAACTAGTGCCTCTACTGCCATCATTTTGTCTTACACAGAGTGTCCTGGCAGAACAATCTGTCTAACGAAGCAGCAAGGTGGAATAGAGATGGGACCTTGAAATAGGAATGGTTTGTATAGTTAAGCAGGCCATGCCATTTTCAGAGCTGCACAACCAAACTTCAAGGTATTTTCTAGGAGACTGCAGATTTTTCCGCAGTGATAAAGGATTCTGGAAGAATGCTGTATTCCCTGCTTTTAATACTTCATGAATACCTGGGATCAGGCTTCTGCCTCATTTTCAAGAGCGTACCTATTGCAATGGGGATGTATGCCTGTTTTCTCCTCACAGATCCCAAAGGTGGGCATTTTCTATAAAGCAAACCAAATCAGTATTTGAAGTTTAGCAAGTCCCTTACGGTGTTTTACTCTTTAAAAGGATTCTCTGCCTGGAGAAAGCCAGGAGCAACGTGACTGAAATGCTCCATATCTCCACTGGGACTTGAGCTGTGAGTTACAAGTGATTTGCAGAGACTTTCGCCTTTACATGTTTGACTGAGTTTAGGGGCACTTTCCCGTACAGGAACGGGGTCAAACGCGAGCTGCCTAAAGTCCAACTGCAGCACTGCGCCGTGGTTTTTTCAGCTTTTCATATCAAAGGGTGGAGGTACCCAGTGCAGGAACGGGAAAATCCCTGCGCTAGTTCTTTTTCCCACTGGCGGCAGCTGCTGGAGCCTGGCCTCCCGCAGCTGCCCCACCGGGCAAGCTACTCCCGGGCGGGAGTGCTGGCCGCGGAAATTCGGCTCCAGCTTAATGAGACCAAGCTGGGCAGAGGCACTTAAAGCAAATTCCCACTAACATCCCTAATATATCTGCAGTGTGTGCAGCAGAGGCGGTGACAACAGAGGCAGCAACGAGAGATTCACAGCATTAATAAAGGGATTCACTGCCTTGTTAAAAAAAACCCCAAAAACAAAAACAAAAAAAAAACCAGGAGGCGAGGGGAGGGAGGGAGAGAGAGAGGGGAGGAGGCAGGCAGGAAACTTCTGTGTGTTATTTACATTGGGAAAGGGGGGAAGGAAGGGTGTTTGTGTGCCTCTGCCTGTGAATGAATGAGAAAGAGGAAGGGAGGGGAAAGAGAGGGAGGGAGGGAGGGAGAGAGAGAGAAACACAGAGCACTGAAAGGAGGCTCTGTCCCCTAAACCCAAGTAACCCGTTTGTAGGAATTGAATGCTGGAAAAATGGTAAGGACCCGGAGTTGAAAACATTTTCACTTTAATACTGAAAAAATATGCCATTATAAAATCCTCGAATAGAATTAGTAAGTTTCACTTGCTTCCTCAGTTCTGTTTTCCTCAAGTTATAGTAAGATTTACAACAGCACAGAATTTTCTACCATTAAACTTTGCAGCCTAAGCGCTAGAGTGACATTAATTGGTCATGCTTAACTGCCTTGGATTTTTTTTTTTTTGTATCTTTACACTGTTACCATAATAGAAATCAAGGGTACTAATCTTTACATTCAGATGGAAAGGCAATACTGAATATGTATATTGAAAAAGAAGAGAAAACAAAATCAAAGCCTACCCACCCCACCTCCCCAAAAAACGAAACACAACCCGCTATCAACAAAGCAAATCTCTCCCAGTGAAGTAATTCCCACCTAAAAATAAAAATAAAATTTCTTTAAAAAATCCAATGAGAATATTCATGCAACTATGTCTTAAATAAAATCTTTACAATTTTTTCCACGGTAAACGTACGATCTCTACTGCCTATTGATCACACAAAAAAACTGGCGAAATGGCACTTTTTATTATTATATTGTATTTCGTATATAGAAGGTTTGATACGAAGGGACTTATCAGGTAAGAGGGATGATGGTGTGAACTAGACGCTGCTTCCAGTCGGGGGCTGGAGCGTCCCTGGGGTGCGTTGTATCCATGCGAGCCATGCAGCACTTTTTTTTTTTTTTT